>WIGM01000250.1:0-11388 GCA_014235935.1 Colletotrichum musicola | reverse complement strand
GTATCTCATCCAGTCACTTGCTCATGTCGGGCTCAGATGAAATCAAACAAGTATATTCAACAAGGTGCGAAAGGCTCAGCGGCCCAAAAGTGTGCAACTCTCTCTCTCCGTACATCATCATCCACTGTCGTCGTATTATCTGTGCCGATGCACATACACTCAAATCGCTCTGGCCGTACTCACGTTTGCCATATCTCATCTCTCCATCTCCTTCTTTGTGTCTCTTCCCCCCCCCCATAATATCGACATATGACCATCCACTGTTCTCATCGTCCTGTCATTCCACTAGAATGCTCGCAAATGCATGCAAATTTTCAGTGAAAAAGAAAAGCAAAATCTACCAGCTGGTCACCTTGGGACCATTTGAGAATAGAAAAAGAAAGCATGACCAAGCAGCCCCAATGCAGCCTCAACGCCGATGCCCCTGCCGAGGATCCCCCGGGTACCATCCTGATGAGGCAACAGAGAGCATTGCCCATAGGAGGCGCGGTCGAGGAACCTAGGGGAGTCCGGGGCAAGGGCGCATGGGACGAACCCAAAAACGAAACAAGGAAATGCCAGAACAGAAAACAGCACCCGAAAATCAGATCAAACTTTTTTTTCTTCAGTGACCCGCTCATGGGTTGGTGGTATTTCAAGGTCGAGAGGCTCAACTGAACTTGGCCGTGGCGTGGGGTGTGAGCCGGGAGACGAGCATTCATCCTCAGTCGTCATGGCGTGAAGATGAGGCCGGACCGCGCGATATTAGGTGGGTATAGTCATGGTCGCCGAAGCATGGTCTCGTCATCCAAAAATCGGGTTTTGTCGAGCATGCTGGTACAGCTATCTAGACATGAAAAGGTCGTAACAGCGTATTCATCGTCAAAGGTGGTTCATATGCTTCCGCGCGCCATGAAAGGAGATATGGCGGGGAAACAGGAGGGGTATAGAAGACCGCCATGGGCGCCTTGCCATGTCGAAATGGTTGCCCATATCAAGTTTTTTTCTTGTATCCAGGTTTCTTTTCCGTTCATCCTTTTCTCTGGTCGTGAAACAGCGATGAGCCGAGGTTTCCTTGTCTGGCGGGAGCCGTGAATCCGAAAATGGATGCCGCCGCGACGCAGGATTCTTCTATCCACCAAATCCGAGACGGCCGAGCAAAGCATCGTGACGCTGCCGAAGGCTCGTGTGTCCAACAAATCATCATTATAAGCAGTAAGGGGTGGAGATTGTCCATCATGAAAAGCGATGGCAGAAATAACACAGGTTGTTGTCGATTACCGAGCTAGGGGTGGGGGGGCTGGGTGAACTCGTCGAAGGTCGTTTTGTAGTCTCTATGCGTCGCGAGTCATGAATCGTGTCCTCGTGGTAATGTTTGCGTTGGCAGTCTCGGTGAGGAAACTAGGGTTATTGTCTAGTGGAATCGAGAAGCACTTCCAGCACGGGGTGCGTTGTCGGAAGAATCTAGAACTGGATATCAGCATCGACACTCGCAATCACCTGTTGCGAGGCAAACTCACCGCTGCCGCGCTGCATGTGCCCGTTGGAGCGGTTGCGTCCGCTGAAGCCCGCCGCAGAGTTCTCCCACTCCGGACCCCTGGGCTGTCTCTCGGGTGCGTTGCGGCTTGCGCCGTTGGCACCGGGGCGCTGGCTTCCGATGGCGCCAGGAGTGCTGCGGGCCTGGGTATGGGCCGAGGACTCATAGGAACCCAGGTTGAGGCCTCCAAGAGAGCTGAGCAGGCTGCTGTCGGTACCCGGAGTACCGACAGTACCGGAAGTCGGTGTCAAGTTGGGCGTCGCAAGGGCGCCGGCCTGGTTGACAGCACCGTTGTACTCGAAACGAGAAGCCGAGTTACCCGACTGAGGGATGTTGCCAATGCCGTTCATCGCCGTCAGGTAGCTGGAGGAGGATGCAGACGGGCTGGGGCTGAAGGACCGCAAGTCTGCGAAGCTCTTGGCAGCGCGCAGGTTGGCCATTCCGTTGCCATCGGGACTCCCGGGAAGCTCCAGGTGAGGGCCCTGGCGGCCGATGGCGTGAGAGTAGTTGGTGCTGGCGCTACGAACCTCTCTGTCCGCCGCGAAATCAAACGTGGCCGCCCGGCTGAGTCCCTTCTTATGGTAGTCCAGGCCGACGGCAGGCATGTGGTTCTGGGTCGTAGGCGACGGCAGCTGGCGCTTGACGACGTGGATCTGTCGTGAGTCGGCCTCTCCAACCGAGTTGTGCTCGAGTCCCATGTTGTGGGCCAGGATGTGAATCTGGCGACGCTGCTCGGGAGCAATGGTAGCAGGGAAAATCAGAATCTCTCGCGAGCTGTCACGCTTGAAGAGGGTAAGCTCGGTGTAGAATTCGAGTGTCTCGGGGTCGTTTAGGTTGACGTCTCCTGCAACAGTTAGCAATAATGTTTGTACGGTGCCAAGATGGCCTGACATACCAAGGGCACCGCGATTCGAGCTGCTGGAAATGCTGTTCAGGGTTTGGAGGGAAGGCTGCTGATGCAGCATGGGAGCACGGTGCTGCTCCTCAAGCTGGCCACGTCTCTCCCTCTTCTCACGCTCAATGCGTTCGCGCTCCGCCTCGGGCAACATCTTCTTGTACTCGACCCTGAGCTTTCGTCCGTGGACCTCCATGCCATTCATGGCGTCAATGACGATCTTGGTATCTTCGGGAGACTGGAAGTTGGCGAAAGCCAGTCCGCGGAACACGCCGTTATCGAAGTGATAGTTGAAGGCATACGGCTGGGGGAGATGCATTTCCATCATGACGGCAGCCAGCGTCTCTTTTCGGACGGCGAATGGAATGTTCTTGATGACAATGGCAGTCGGAATGAGCTGCTCCTCCGTCTGCGAGCTAGGTCGCATATCGCCCTGTCCATCGTAGCGAAGGCCGTTCGACATACCGCTGTTAAGGCTAGAGCCGTAGGAGCCGTGCATACCGAGACTCTGGTCTGTCCAGTTCTACAAATCGTCAGAAACCCAGTCCCAACAGACGTCCATTTCGACACGTCACAGTCGGGAAACAACTTACGGTAGGAAGTGCAGCGCGGCGGTTGACACTCCTCTGTCTGTTGGCGCCGTTCATGGCTCCGTTGACCGTCGCAACGCCACCAGAGTTGTAGTTCCACGCCTGGCTGTTATCCAGCATGTATGACCCGGGCATTCCATTGGCAGACATTTGATCCATCGCTCTCGGGTTGTAGCCAAGACGGTCGGCGGGGAAGAGGGCAGAGGAGCCCAGACCGTTGTCCAAGGGGCGCTGGGCCTGGCGAGGCAAGGAGAAGCCGGACTGGAAACCGCCCGCATAAGCCCTCGAAGAGCTCGGAGAGCGATTTGCGGGGGTCGAATAGTCGATATACATGTCGTGTTGTTGCTGGCTCATTGTTTTCGTGATGCAGCTGCGGTGCCCGTTGTTGTAGTCACTGGGGTTGGAAACCAGCAACAGGCTCGAACCGTGGGGAAAGGGAAGAGTGAAAAAGTGCGGAAGTGGAGGGAATGCGCAATATGACCGGGGCCAGCAGCAGCGGCGTCGGCGGCAGATGCTGCAGATGCAAAGCCCTCAACGCAAGCAAGAGGTCGTGGTGGGCGAGTCCCGAGGGAGGTGGTTCGGCGATGCAGAGAAGATCACCAAGAGACGCAGCGCAGCAAGCAACGATTAAGAAAAAAAGTTGCAAAAAGCAGCAGAATCCTGTGGGCAACGGCGTTTCGCTTCGCTTCGTTCGGATCGCTTTTCGTCGTCTTTGGGTCGTGCAAGGCCCCCCGAGATGGGTCAAAAATTGGGAGATGCAGGTGGCCGAAAAGTCGCACGCTGTGAGAGGAGGAGAATAGAGCAAAATGCCGTGGCGGATGTAATGTAGGGGCGTGGGCGTGGGCGCGGGCGTGGGCCGGGGAGGGATTTGGCCGTGGTATGTGGCGGGCTGCGGTGCGGGATGGGCGCAGGCGGGCTGGTGCTTTATTTATTTTTTTTCTTTCCCTTTTCTCTTCTCGCTTGCTGGATTCTCCGCCGAAAAAAGACGCAGCAACTGGTTGACGGGAAACAAACGGAGTTGCAGTCGCAGTCGCAGACACGCGATCGCTGGGAACACCTGGATGGGTGGAAGCGCGTATTGGGGGGGAGGGGGTTTTGGTGGCGGTGGTGGAGGAAGGAGGAGGGGGGAGAGGATGACAGCTGTGACAGGCGGTGGTGACGCCTGTTGTTGAGGCTGAGAATTCTCAATGGACGGCGGGTGGAAGGAAGGGAGAGGGTTTGAAGAGGGAAGGGGAAGGGCAATAGAGGAGGGAAAAATTGATGCAGCGAAAAAAAGAAGCTGGAGTGAGGAGGCTAAAAAGGGGAGCTTCCTTTTTTTTTTTTCTTCCTTCCCTCTTTCCTTCCGCGACGATGAGAAGTGGACAGTGGACACTGGACGCAGCTGATGAGGTGCCCCACCTGGCAGACGGGCCAGCCAACGGGGGTAGGAAGGGGACAGGGTGTGGGCTGTGGCGACGACGGCAGAAGGCGAGGAAGGAAGGAAGGGGGGAAGGAGAGTGGAGGGGAATTACAGATGGTAAGGCAAGAGCGAGTGCAGAGTGCAGCGCGAGTGCAAATGCAAGTGCAGGTGCAGGTGCAAGTGCAAGTGCAAAAGCAGAGCACAAAAAGGTACAGCGAGTTGAAGACCCTCAAGATGGTAGGCAGGTAATAGGTAAGGACCTGCCCGGGTACCTACGATTGGAAGTGTATTTGCTCTGCCAGTTTGTACGGTACCCTACCACGTTACACCCAGGTACCGTACTTTACCACAGGTAGGCCCGGCACAGAGCCCCGGGACACAAACCCCAGGCGACCAGGACCGTAGGGGCGGCGTGGGACCCCCCCCCCCCCCCTGAGGAAGGGAAATGGAAGGAAAGGACACACTCTCGCTCAGTGAATTTGGTGGACTCGGGGGACTGGGTTCGGTTGCGCAGCGTTGGGGGGCGACAGGGCAGGGCCAGAGTGAACCGGGGCCAGGGTCAGGGTAAAGATTTGGGGGGGGGGGGGACGTTGACCGACAACAACGACGTGCCCACATCTCTGGTCAAGTTACTGAGGAGATACTTTGGTCCATGTATCGAGGAACCTGGTTGAGGTAAGGTAAAGCACGCATGACGAAGTACCTTGGATTCCCACCACACCATTCGTCAGGTATCCAATACGGTAGTGTAGGGGAGCGTTGAAAGGAAGGTTCTGACGAGTTGCGCGGTGAGATAACATATTTACCATCCTACCTTTCGAAGTTGGAGCTAACAGAAACGGATAGTCGTGCAGTCACCCAGAGGGAACATGGAATGGAGACAAATGTCGATGCCAACTCGCAATCCAGCCTCGGTTTACCCTTCTCACCTGACCAGACACTAAAAAAGTAGCTCAACGGACGGTAGCCGCTGGCAGCGGGATCTTGTGCGTGTCACCCTCGCCAGACATGACCGACCTGACTCCAGTCTGTGTGCACCGCAAGGCAAGGCATCCTAATCCTAGATGAGGCACGGACGTCTATTGCCAGTAATAAAAGTAGGCACTGCTATGAGGGAAGGTAGGTGCTTTCCAGTCCGCAATGTATCGATAATGTACGTACCTAGGTAGCGCGTCAACGTGTATTCGTACCTGGTGCTGGCCTAAGTACCAAAAGTGTTTTAATTCGTCTGGGCACTGATGGACGGCGTGGACTGGTGTCTGCAGAGAGTGCAGACCGTGCCTTTTCGCGTGGCAGGGTTCCTCGATACCACAAGCGGCCGGACGGATCAGGGAAATATTAGCAAAATACTTGTGTATCAAAGGAAAGAAAAGAGCGACAACGCTTCACCATCTGTAGGTAGGTAGGTACCATTACCATTCTCAAAAGAATCGGGGTCCATTGCCGGTAGCCAGTCGGGTTGCCCAGAGCAGCAAAGTCCAGGGTCTGTCTGTTATTGTTGTGGGTTGCTGCCCAGGCTGGCTTCGGCTCTGGTTCTGGCGCTGCTTTGCTCCGGCGCCGGTAGCTGCGTGCGGTAGCGCAGACTCCAGAGCACCGTCGACCCGATGATTTGACGGCATTGGATGGGACGGATTGCGAACGAAGGAAACAATTCGACGATAGACACTAATAGTTGTCTGGCCGCTGTCTCTTTCTCTCACCTTCAACACTCTTTCTACCCCTTCCATTTTAGGATGGCAGCTCGTCCACCGAAGCCGAAAGGCGGGACAGCAACCTCACCTCACCTTAGGTTTTATGTCTGCCAGTACGTCGTATCTGCGCGTCCAGAGTCTGTCTCTCGTTGCCGTTTCCGCCGGTCCTGCGTCGGGAAGCCGAGCGGTCGATGCGAGGAGGAGTCGCGTGTTGACGCAGGCACTGACTCTCTCGATGCTGGCTTTGACACTGCCTGACTCTGGGTAGGGCGCCTCCGCAGAGACTGTGCGGTCAGAGGAAAACGCCAGGGAACACCCTGTGCGGTGAGATAAGGCCGACGACCGCCTGAGTTGCTGTGGTAGCCGTGCCGTTTGGTTTACCAGGAAGGGCAAGATTGAAAAGTACGGTCTGCAACATCCATGACTTGTCGCGAGGCCAGGGAGCACGAGGGCAGAGAAGTTGAATCAATAATCCGTAATATGGAGCAGGCCCCTTCACTGCGAAAGTGGTCCTTGGCCCATCATCCATGGGTGGGAGTTGCCGCCATGCCGTGCCCTTGTCGAGCCCCATGCCAAACACAGTGAAGGGCCCAGCCCAGAGCCGGGAGCAACACCAGAGAGCCGTGCCGGTAGAGGACGCGACGGTAGGTAGTATTGCCATACAAGACTGGGTGGGCCCTGGTTCTCCGGACTTTGGTGTTTCTCGTTCTCTCTTACCCTCTTCCCCCCTTTGCTTTGCGGTCACTGGGCCACGAAAAGTGACCGGCTCCGTTAATCAAGAGGTAGGCGCCTCCATCACCTAGAGCGGGATCATACATAGACACGTCGCTACCTGGAGGCGAGGAGGTCAGTGTCCACAGCGGGACGAGAATCCTCGACGGATATTTGAGCTCTATTCGTGTAGGGAGGCAATCGACTTCGGGCCTCGGAGCCGAGAAGAGGGGAAAAGGGAAAAGGGGCAGATGGAGATGAGAGAAGGAGTTCGGGAGTCTACCTTAGTGTAGGAGACCAAAATAACATCGTGGTTCTCGACACGAGCGACATCCATCTGTGTGATAATGATTGGGACCATCGCCATTTGCTGAGGTGGAACATATTAAAAGTGGATACCCACCAAAGACTCTTCACAGGTGCAGTCAATGTGTGGTGTTGTGCTGCAGATTCTGATGGGAAAGAGGGGCATCTGCCTCCTGTATTTACCCATTACCTCATGTCCATCCCTCAGGCGGCAGGCCAGGTCGAGACTGGAGACTTGCGTGGAAGGCGCACTCTGGTCGTGATTCGTGGGGGCGTTAGGTTGTCAGGAAGGCACGGATGCAGACGGAACTGTCGTGCTTTCCTTCCGAGGTTACTTACCTTACCTAAGTAGGTACAACAAATCACTGGGCTTTTGCCCCAGGTCGCTGCTTCCCTTCTGCGTTCCTGTCAAGAAAAGCATTCGGTATCCATGTTCCATTGTAAAAGATTCGCTGAAACAACACACATCCTTCGTAGGTAGGTACCAAAGCTACGGCAGCTAGGTAGTCGCCTAGATCTCCGGACTGGCCGGTCATCGCGCTTGTCCGATATCAGGCCCGGTGGTTACAAGCCCGAAGGAGGGACGGGAAGGAGAAGGGAATGGCAAAGGGAAGGAAGCCAGCCCCAGGGGCACGGGGCTGCAGCTGCCAGGGCGAACGGGAACGGACATAGCGCTAGCACAGTGTCAGCTGGGCGTTGCCGCCTGTCACTGGCTGCTGCTGCGCACTGGCACGGGGCTAAGAGCAGCCTGGACAAATAAGAAAGGAAGGATCGGGTCGGGTGGGAGCTGGAGACGGGAAGGCCACGGCCTCAGGGCAGGCTGGCTGTGTGTTCCTGCCTGTCATCACTGATCAACAACCTACAGATCCCGTCCTCACCGACTGGACTGGATCCAGCGGCGGGGAGAAGAGGGCTCTCCCGCTCACCGTCCCGCGCGTTGCTGGGAGATATGCACAAAATAATCCACCTCGCCAGAAGAGGCACCCAGTCCCAGACAGTGCGATCTAAAACCAACGGGCCGACACTTTACTGTGAGAAGGTGCCCTTCCTGACTCATAACCTCTCAACTCTTCCCCCACAAACCAGTGCAAAGAAGCTCCAAAGAAACAACGACGGTAGTTTCTTCCAGAACACGACATTCCACCGCTAGCGTCGTCTAATTCAGATGAACGCTCAATGTTGACCGGCCGTCATAACTTGAGCCGCCAGGTCCCATTAACCTCCAGGTTAGGTTTGGGTGAGTAATTAATAAATAGCGATCTGCTAGAACACTGTATCAACCTTTTCTCCCCTCTTCTCCCCACGCTCCGTTGATTCAACTCTCCCAATCAGCATCAAGCAGCAGCTGAGAGCACCAACGCAGCATCACAGCGTGTTGACCAGCAGCGAGAAACCGACTTTCAGTGTTTGTGGCACAGTACAGAAGACACTGTGCTTCAAGCCAACAACCAATGAAACGGGCGTTGCTCCCATGCCCTGAGTTGGTGCCGTGGTGTTGTGCAGGAAAGGCGGGGGGGCTGTACCTGCCCCAGACATACGCTGCCTGTACTACATGTAGATACCCGTACCTGGGACGTACTTCACTCAAAAACATTACACTACACGTAGCGATGATGGCCAATCAAGCACTGGTAAATGCCGAACCTCCCCCACGTTGTGCCGGTACTCTGGAGTCTGGAAGTGGTGGTCTGGAGCGCACCAATTCCAGTCCGTACACATGGGAGTACCTAAGGTAGGTACATCATAATAGTACCTAGGTAGGCTTGATCGATGTTGGGTGGGCAGCGACGAAGGGCGAGACAGTTCATGCCGCCTGCCTCATCTACCTCACAGTGCATTGCAGTCGAAGTGCCTGCCTACAACCGACAACTTCCAACACCGGGATGCCTGAAGTTCCTCGACAGCAAACAAAGATCTAGGAACCATCGTGCCATCTCCTCAAGCAAAACAACCTCGACCCCGATCTTCTTGGCCGCCTCTTCAAAGATCTCATCGCCCCCTTGGTCTGCATTCAATCATTTCGCGGCGCCCCAATCTTCTTGGAGGTTCCTCCTGCAGGCGCCCAACACCACCACCGACGCAGTCGCAAGTGCAACATTCACATCAAACACGCATACGCATCCATTCCTTCTCCATGCCACCGCGCTGCATGAGGCGGCCGGTGAGACAGGCAATCGCCTAGAGTTCGGAGGCCGTACAGCAACCATTACCATACGGATAATACCTACGCACATCACACACTGATCACAGGCTCGCAGCTTTCTCGGCCACCAGGATGCAGCCCAGCCCAGTCCGACCCGGCCAAACTTGCCTCTGCCTGCATGGATTCATGGACAGGCCTTCCCCGAGAAGCAACCATCGATGTGACCCCCTCGCGGGCTGAAGCGTGCCTGCCCGCCTGGCCCCTCCGTGTCGGCGAGCTCCAACTGGCCTTGTTCCCTGTGTGTCTGTTCCCTTTTGGGGAACGGGTCGCGTCTCCTCGCCCTCGACTTCTTTTATTTGATGAGAAAAAGAGAGAGCAGGACACCCGCAGCACAAAGGCTCCGCACCGTTCCGTTTCACCAAAAATCGAGAGGGTATCGGCACGCCCGCCATGACGGGTCGACTTGATGGCCCTGCTGTACGGCCCTGGCAGCTTATCAGCTATTATGAGCTACATAGTATGCCTCTACCGTGCTGCGCATGCCTACGGATACGGTACCGCGCCATTCGCGTCGCCATTGGCGATCCGGCACCTCGGACGCGGAATCAAAATCGCGTGCCACGTTGGCGCTGGTCTAGGGTCGCTGTCCCCATTTCCTGGTCCCCTCACGCCCGAACAGGAGCAAGGAGATTTCTTCTACAACCCTGACGAGTCTTCACGCGTCCGAGGCAACACGCATCCCGACAGTCGACCCCCTTCAAAGTAGAGCGGGCTCCCCCCTTGAACGGCCATGTCATCTGCGACGATGCCCCTCTCCGGGCACTTGAAGTACAAGCCCAAAACGAGGTCTATCGACACTGGCCGCAGGTCACTTATCTTCTAGTCGGACCACCATCTCTTTATCATGTTGACTCGCTCTGAAGCTGGTGCGACAGCCCATCCCAACGGGACAAGCGAGCAGTTAGCCGCCGTCTCTCTCACAGAGGTCACGGCACTGCGCGACGACCAAAGATGGCGACGGGCACGAGTCGTTCGTAAGCACAGCCGCCACCCAGAAATTAGAATCGCAAGGCCCAGGTTCTCCTCGCACGCCAACCTGGCACTCCTTCCCTGACGTCTTCGGGCCGTCACGCTGGACCCAGATCTACAGGCCTAGGGGCTAGCATTCGTCCTTCCCCCAGATACCCCTAGCGGCCATCGAATTGAAGGCGCGAGAATTTAGAAAACGTCTGACGTTTTGGCCATGCCAAACGCCTCAGGAACACTCGAGCCGGAGCGAGATCGACAAACGGATACACGCCCGAAGACGCTTGCGCTGCTCCACTGCTTCGAAAGTTCCATACCGCCGCCGTTGATTCCTTGATGTTCTAGGGTTCGAGAACCCCTATTTTCCCCCTGGCCTTGTGGCCTTGCCATGTCTAAAAAAGAGCCGACGGGACGGAGCCAGCGCTGGTAAAAGGTACTCGACCGTGGCCGTGTCCGTGGCCGTGGGCGGCGGGCCCCCTTCTTTCCGCGGGATTGGCAACTGGGTCGCCTCCAGAATCCTGCGGCGCAATTTCCATCTCTCCGCTTGCTTCCGGTACGCCAGTGGCATGCAGCATGCTTACCTCAACCCTTGAATATCGGGACGGCTGATCCAGATGTTTCGTTCAATATCGACCGAGTTGTGAGCCCGTGGTGCATCCCGGCATACCGCTGTCAAGACACGATAAAGTCGGGCCTGAGCTTTGGCGCCTTGAACTGTGCGCCCGATAGTGGGATGGGATACTGGGATGCACCGTCGCACAAGTCGCCCACGCGCCATCGAGCGGCACTCGCCTTTCACAAATGTGCCGGACCCTTGCGTCTGATGCTCCGCATCCCCGTCCAACATCCCTGCTGTTCACGAGATGCGAGATGGGGATGGAGCTTAATCTTACCCACCGACCGGTGCGCCGCCGCAGCAATGGTTCCGGAGCCACCCCGACTCGCTGGCCACGCCAGTCGCTATTTCGCCTCTGTCGCTACCATCGGTCCACTCCAGCTTGATTTCCAGTGCATTCAGCAGGCCTCACAGGCTCACACAGCACCGTGAACTGCTGATCTCAGCGTCGCCAGGTAAGGTCCCATCAGGTTGGCTGTCTCGACATGTTTGAGG
>WIGM01000249.1:0-54822 GCA_014235935.1 Colletotrichum musicola | reverse complement strand
GAGTGTTTGGCCAAGATACCAAGACTGCTGAAATAGAAGCGGGATGCGCGGTTTTAATATTTCTCCTTCTCGGGCCTCGAAAATCAGGACATTTCCGGGTCTTGGTAGTCAGGGTCTTGGTGTCTTGGTGAGGGGGATGGATAACGAGAACGGGGTCTTGGCAAGCCGGTTGCGCGGCTCTTGATCTGTGGCGGCGCCGGTTCGTGGTAGGGATTTGCTTGCGAGGAGAAATCCGTGTTGTTGAACGAGTCGTGGCGGAAGGGTTTCCGTCGGCACCGCGGCAGGCAAAGTAGCCGTGTGCGTTCCCGGTGCGGCGGTTCGGAGAGGGATGAAGAGGGCCAAGGTGTCGAGGGCGTTTCCTCTCTGCCCTGTGTAGATTAGCCACTGGGCTTTTTTGGGTTCTTTCTGCTTTGCGAACCTGTGATGGTCGATGGATCTAGGGTGATGGTGGTTTGCCGCTGTGATATTTTCTGGGTTGCTGTCAAGGCTTCCTGCGGTGTGACTTTGGCTGCTCGGCACTTTATTTTTTTTTTTTGGAGAAACCTGTCAGATTTTGCGTATATTGTACTTATTCGTCGTATGTGTAATTCTACCGCCATCAACGCGTTTTTTCGCCTTGACGGCGTTGTGAGCCTTCGAACCCCTCGAACGCGGCCACGGCCTTCGGAGCCGCCGAAACGTTGTTCCGGAGCGGCCCTCGGCCTCGTCAAACGCCGAAATCCGCCCATACGGCTTAGCGCGCCAGCGGCTCAAAGCTACGTAATCTGACAACAGGTTTTACAGTACTATAGGGCGGTTATGACTGCCGGTCTAGAGTATCGTCGGCCTCCTTTTTTCCCTTGTTCGTTCTCGTAAACAAGAGACAAGGATCCGGTCGTCTGGTTGGGGGAGATAAGGTTGCCTTCTCCCGGCGGCCTGTCACCGCGAGAAGTTGAGACCGCAGACGACTCATGCGCCAGCAACACGCAACCGAACCTGCCTTTGCGTACTGCCAAAGGTGTGGGTGTTCATGCCAAATCGTGGTGGCTGCATCTGGTTCAAAACAGAGATGGGAAGAAATGTCAGTTGACTTATCAGGATTGACGTATGAAATCCGAAGGAACGGATGACTCCTCCTCGGATGAGTGCAGGATGATTCATCGTGAGGCACACCGACGATCCGCCCCGTTTTCGGCTCCGAGGCCCGGGGTTTTAGTGGGGCCGTTTTGTTGGTGTTTGCTGACTTGCAGCCCTGGAGGAGGGAGATTTGGGAAGGTGCTACGATGATAAGGAAGGAGCGAGAGAGAGCAGGCTGCCTTCTCGAAATAAAAGAACCCAAAAGTGATTTCGGTTTCTTCCCCTCACTTCACAAAAGACACGTACAACCTTCAAACTGAACACCACAATCAAACCAGCCATCGCAGCATCCATCCTACAAAAAGAAAAAAAGAAGATGGCCGACCAGCCACTCTACCTCCCCCCGATCCTCGAACCCGCCGACGTCGCCGATTTCATAACATCCCTCGGCCTGCCCCTCCCGACCCGCACGGAGCCGCTCTCCGTGACGGCGGCCTTCCACCGGATATACCTCATCCACTTCCCCGCCTCCTGTGCCAACGTCCTGGCGCCGGCAAAACCCGACACCGACGGCGGCGAGATTACGCTAGTCCTGCGGCTCGCGGGCCCGCACCTGCCGCGCATCAAGACGGAGAACGAGGTCGGCGTGATGCGCTGGGTGCGCGAGAACACGGCCGTGCCCGTGCCGGCCGTCATCCGCTGGGGCTCGGACCCGGACAACCTGATGGGGTGCGAGTTCACGCTGCTGGAGCGGGTGAAGGGCAAAAGCGCCGATAAATTGATCTGGGGGATGGGGGAGGAGGCGAAGAAGAGGCTTGTTGGGCAGGTTGTTGAATTTCTGGAGGAGATGAGAGCTGCTTCGGAGAGGGCTGGATGGGGACATGTCGGTGGGCTCAAGGTTGATCGGGAGACGGGGGAGGTTGTGCCGGGCCCGGTTGTCGATGAGTGGTTTTGGATGGATCCTAAGGTGCAGGCGTGCTGGGTCGGGGAGAGCGTGGAGAGTCTGAACCCCGTCGAGAAGCCGTTCGCAGGGTGGGCGGAGTTGTTGGGCGCGAGCATGGAAAAGTATGTTTACATGATTGAGAGGCATGAAGAGCTGGCCTGGATGAGGGACTTGGTGCCGAGACTGGAGGCCTACCGAGCGTGGCTGGCCACGCACCCCGAAGAGATGGAGACGAAGTTGGTCCTGGCGCACCGGGACTTGCACCTCGCGAACGTCATGGCCGAGGAGGATGGCACCGTCACGGGAATCCTGGACTGGGAGTTTGGTGGGGTTGTGCCTGGGCCGCGGTGGGATCCGCCGAATGCGTTCCTGTACCCCTGGGGCGAGGACGGAGGCGCGGCGAAGAGGGAGAGGGAGACGATGAGGGGCTGGGCGAGGGAGATGTGTCAGGAGAGGGGGATCGGGCTGGAGGTTGTGAATGGGGTTCCGTATAAGGGTAAGCAGGAGACGGTGCAGAGGGTTGGGAACTTCACGAGGGCGATTTGTGAGGTTTGTCCGTGGGGGGAGAAGGAGAAGGACAAGGCGGTGGGGTGGAGGGTTAGTCTCGAAGAAGAGCTTGTGAAGTTGGGCTTGTAGGGGGTTTTGATGACGAGGCCATAGATGAGAGCAGCCTCAACACATACAGAAGTAATTAAAGCATCTTTCCCATGGCCTGTTGCTGAAACATGGCGGCTTCTGGGACACTCTTCTCCCTCGACCAGTCAAACGAGACGAACCTCCTATCAGAACAGATAGCGCCTGGTAGGTTTTTTTTCCATACGGAGATACGGGACTTTGTTAGTGCTCTTTCTTTCAAATACAAATAGTACATTCGACACCCCCTGTCGTGGCTTCCCGGGGTGCTGTGCTTCTGTTGGACTCTCAGGGACAAGGAGGCAGCACATGAAGCACGTATGGGGTTCTATGACTGCGATGATGATTCTTGATTGATTGTAAGCTAGGGAGGCATTCGCCAGCCGTGGATGTAGGAGCCGGAGCTTCATCCGGCGACGGTCACGTGCTCGCCCACGTGACCTGCGTCGTCCGTTGATCCCGTTGAATGTGCCGTATCGTCCCACAGCTTCTATAGGTGAGTATAAATACCGAACGAGCGCTCGCAAGAATCGAGATCCATCCACAACATGAATTGTTGACATCGTATCCAGCAGCTGCTTGTCATGTCCATGAGTGGCTACGCGTTTCCCTTCTTTTTCCTTTCTTCTTCTAACTCTCTTCATGGTTATGCTGGTGATGGGCCTGGCGTCACTGGTGGTGGTGTATACCCAACGCAGATACTCGAGGGAGAGAAATGATGGACTGGGGAAGCTTGATCTATGCTAACTGTGTTTACAAAATCTCTGATAGTAGTTTGGTTTCCTTGAGGTCTGCAGCCGCCCCGGAGGAGCTAGGACCGATGGCGAGGATCCGCGAGAGCCCTCGCTGCGGAGATTGCAACGACGTTAGGTGTGTTTTTAGGTGAAGTAGCGGCTTTTGGCGTCGTGCCTTTATAGGCCTGTTGGGCGTGTTTATTGCTGACTTTTCATATGCGTGCGTCAACTTGCTACGACCGGATAACTTCAGCTACGTATCTCAACAACACTGAACTGGCGTTTCTCAGACAAGCTTCCTGATCGGCAAGTACACCTGGCGGCACCTACCTCCCAACGATTGAATACGTTCTCCTGGTTCATCTTCCGTCTGACGACTGCCTCCCTCTTAAAGTAATGAGAGAGTTTTCCCCCGGTAACACATTCGCCCAGGTGATGTGGCAACAACGCTGGCATCATGGCTTCGGAAATGGAAATGGCCTCTGGCGTGGGACGACACCATGCTCGGTTTCTAGTTAAGTAACATCGCAGATGGTTCTCAAGTATTTATGATCGGCCAAATCCATGCGGACAATGTTTCATCGATCGTTAACCTACCTATAGCCAGATCCAGTAAGACCATGGACGGTGCAAATATGGAAGGATCGCACTGTCGCTCTGGTTCACCAGTTACCCAGTCAAACCCCGGCAATCTCACCTCGTGATCATGCAGGCGGCAGCTGAGCCTTGATGTGCTCGCCTCCCTTAGCCGAGGCTGAGCAGGCAGTCCAAAAGCCATGTCGAAAAAGCAAAACCTCCCGACTCCGGGGAAGCCCAGGCTCATGGCCATCGAAAATCATCACCTCCCGCCCATCACCCTCCCAGATGGACCCTCTTTCGGCCGTGGGATTCGCGTCCAGCATCCTGACCTTTGTCGAGTTCTCCTTCAAGATCATATCAGGCACTCTCGAGATTGTCAGATCCGGCAACACGGCCGAAAACGCCCACGTGAGCATCTTCATAAACGACCTCCATCGCATCACCAAGAACCTCCGGCAATCGTCGGCTTCCCCGAACGGCAGCACGCACCATGAAGATGGCCTTGATAGCCTCGCGTCGGAATGCCTGGCCATATCGAAGGAGCTCATTGCTCTGCTGCAGAAGCTGAAGATCAAAGCCGGAGACTCCAAGCGGAAGAGCATCAATGTATCCTTGCGGTCCATGTGGGCGAGGGGTGACTTTGCCTACTTGGAGAACAGGCTCGACAAGTGCCGGTCACAAATAATGATGCGCTTGTTACTGTTGCTGAAGTGAGTATTACTGGGAGTACTAGTCCTCTTCCTGAGCCTGGTTCAACAAACTAACCAATGTCTGGCGATCGGCAAACATCCATCATAGCTCAACTGCAAGACACATACCCACGGACAGAAATGGGCGCCTCATCCCTCATTGAGCGTCTGACAGCACTCCAAGACAACCTGATTAATCCCGTCGAGACCCCAGTATCGGATAAGCTGCTGCGTATCGCGGGCGAAGCCCGGATCTCAATCAACAATCTTCTCTCAGCATCTGCCAGGCTGACGCCGGAGATGGTCATCCTGAAGAAGCTGTACTTTGACAGTATCTACTCCCGGGAAGACAACATTGAGAACGCTGATAGCAATACCTTCAGGTGGATGATTGAGGAAGAGCCCGGAGACAGTGAAGGCGAGACGCAAGATTCGTTGGACAAGACGAGGCGAAAAGAAGCACGAGAGCAGTTCCAAGGGTGGCTGAGCGGCAGGAGTGGCATTTTCCACATTTCTGGAAAGGCAGGATCGGGAAAATCAACGCTCATGAAGTTGCTGTTCACCGACGCTCAGTCCCGCGTCGAACTACGACGATGGGCCGGCGAGAGAAAGCTAATATTTGCCCGCTTCTTCGCTTTTAAGGCAGGAGACCGGCTTCAATGGTCATTCGAGGGTCTTCAGAGGCCAATTCTGTTCGAGACCCTGAAGCAGTTTCCATAGTTGATCCGCCCGGTGTTCCCGGACGCGTTCGCCGGCCTTTCGAGGGCCAACAAGGTAGTCGATATGGAAATTGAACACTTCCACCCGCAGCACTGGACACTTGCCATGGATAGGCTGATTGCCGAGTCTACGAAGCTGGATCATTGCATATGCTTCTTCATAGACGGCCTCGACGAGTTTGGAGACACGGAAGCCGACCGCCTCCACCAGGAGAGGCTTGCCGAGCAGCTCAACCTCTGGGCGTCGACCAGCGAGAACGTCAAGATCCTGGTTAGCTCGCGTCCGTACCGAGCCTTCCACGATGCCTTCCCGAACCATCAGCGCATCAGGTTCCACCAGCTCACCCGGGACGATATTACGCAGTTTTCACGCAACATTTTCGAAAAAGACGAAAACTTCGAAAAGGTCAAAGACTGCTACAAGAAGCTGGTGGATAGGGTAGTGGGCGACGCGGATGGGGTGTTCTTGTGGGCGCGCCTCGTTATGAGGTCCCTGATCCTGGCAACCCGCCGGAGCACCAAGCTTGCGTACCTGGAGAAGCACCTAGACCGAATCCCGAAGGACCTAAACGACTTGTACGACCGCCTCATCTTCTCAATCGGCGTCATAGATCGGCCGATGGCGTTCAAGATGCTCCTGCTCGTGGCCGAAATGGAGACGTTGTCCATCAAGCTCCCTCCGGTCGCGCTATCGTGGATCGACGACCTGGACGACACGAGATTCCCAGCGGTTGCGGACCTTGCACCATACACTTACAAGGAAGTGTCTGACCGGGAAAATACGGTCGAAGAATGGCTCGACGAATGTACCAAGGGTCTTTTGGAGATTTCTACTGTTAGTGTTGAAATGCCCGGGGACGATGGCGAAAGTTTCCGGGTCCCCAGGAAAACCGTCCAGTTCTTTCACCGCACGGTCTTGGATATCGTCCGAGAGAGCAGACTCCTCCAAAGCTTCGCCGGCGAGAACCCTGGCTTCTTCACGCTTGAGACGCCAAGTCGGCTGATCCTCGCCCAACTGTGGTTCCTCGACAGCTCGAATCTGATTCCTCTCCAGACCATAGAGACCTACCTCGTCGTCAGGACCAGCGAGAAAGACAAGCAAGCCAACCTGGGCAAGCTCAGGCGGGTGGCGGACAGACGCCAGTCGGGAGGCTCCGGCACGTTTTCGGCACGTTCGACTTTCCCCCACTGGACGACGATGCCGGCCGGCCACCCGCAGCTGAAGATGTCTTTCCTCCACTGGGTCGCGAGGAGGTCGAACACGCCGGACTACGTTCGGGATGAGGTGTCCAAGGCGCCGGACTTGCTTCGCTCCGAGGATGGTCTGTTGCTGGTTGTATCGGCGAGCTTCAACCCGCGCACCACCGCGACCCTCTGGGGTCTTTTCGAACTAGCGGCGTCGCCGAACGAGGAGGTTCGGCTTGGCGGGGGCGAGTCGAAACACCAAACTACCACCGCGACGGCGTGGGCCATACTCTGCGTGGTGTACATCTGTCACGCGATTGCGGCCGATGGCAATGACTATTCGGAAGCCCTCGGGCAGTTCCTGACAACGAATTCAGTAGACACCAACTGCGTAGCGCTCATCAGCGCTGGTAGGACTCATGCCGAAGCCGAGCGGACGGAGCCGACTCGCTACATTTCGTTGCGGCAGTTGATACAGCAGACCGAGCTACCGAACCTAGAAAGGCTGGAGTCTTTGATGGACGAGGGCGAATCTGTCGGGTCAACAACAATGAAGGCTCCATCACTACATGATCACTGCCAGGAAAAGAGCGACTTGACTGAGTTGATAGCTCAGTACGCTCCATTTGACATATCCATGCAGGACGAACCGAGGACCTGGGTCGTACGAAGCAAAGACCAAGATCTTTTACAGACAGAGAGATTCTACGTGCACTCGGTGGTTTGGAGGACGATGCGATATAGACCAACGCATATGAAAATTCGGCTGTGTTAAAGCGTTTGCTATTCTTCAAGATCGCGGCATCAATCGCATTTCGAAAGCGGGACCCTCTGGGGGAGGAAGATCTGTGAATAGTTTGGTTTTGTATCTAGCATGACAGACGGTATAGAAGACCTTAGTCGAAGAGTTGCAAGCTATTTGGCCCGAGCAGACATTCGGATTTAACCACTTTACTGTAATAATGCTTTGCTGTCTGAACTGCGGAAAGTCTTGACCGTCACTGGAAGAACGAAGCATTTGGAGAACGAAGCACTCAAATACATCAAGCCACTTTACGCCAACATGTCACATCGGCAACCCGATCAATCAGTCGAGTAATAGTAAAATATGATTATATTATCAATTACGAATAACTCTGGGACAGGACAGAGACCCCCTGCCAGAGCGAGAGAGCGAATGAAATAAGATCCGCGCGAACAGGTTGAGTACTTCCAACTCTTGTCTTATAAAAAAGTCAAATGAACGACCTTTTTCCAAACTCCAAAATCAAAAGATATTTTTGTGACAATAAGGAAACGCTGAAATGCGTGATTGCAAACAGCCTAAAGACTCAAGCAAGTGTACCCTCGAAAGAATATCACGAGACGTTGCCCGAGTCCAGACATCTAGCACCGTCGTTCGAATTGGAGACGGGGACGTCGGGCTGCCTGACGGGCGCGTCGGTGGTGCCGACTGCGATCCTCCACACCTGGCCCGAGTTGTTCTCGGTGGCGTACAGGAAGCCCGTGTTGGTGGCGTACATGGCGCCGAAGAAGGGCGCAGTGCCGCTCGTGACTCCCGTGAGGTAGCCGAGCGACCGGTCGATGGTCCAGTCCTTGGTCGTGCGGCTCCAGCGCATGAGGGTACAGACGTAGTTCTTGACGCCGACCGTCCATAAGTCTCCGCCGCCTAGCCCGGGGACGACGGCCCAGTCGCCGACGACGTAGTTGTCGGCGCCGCCGTCTACCATTCCCGAGCCGACGAGCGTGCCGTAGGTGGACGTCCCGGGGTTGAGGTTGTACTGGTACCAGTCGATGCCGCCGGTGGAGGCCCAGTACTGACCGTTCTCGTCGACGTCGCCCGAGTTGAAGATGGCGGGCTGCAGCTTCTGGGCGGCGGGGAGGCGGGCGACGATGGTGGTCTGGCCGTTGCCGAGGATGCGGATGAGGCGGTACTCTCCAGTGTTGGTGGACGGCTGGGACATTGCGTACAGGTAGTCCTCGCGCGCGTTGTAGCCCATGGCATTGATGTTGCGGGTGAGGTCGCCGCCGACGTTGCTGGCGACGGTGCTGCGCTGGCCCGTGGCAAGGTTGATGGAGTAGAGGAAGATACCTGTCGGGGAGGGGAAGGACTGAATGAGGTAGCCGAGCGTCGGGCAGGAGAAGGCGACGCCCTGGGTTGTGGAGGCCACGACACGGGTCGCTGAGCTTGAAGTAGTGGGGCTCGGGGTCAATGACGAGGAGCTTGAGAAGCTTGAACTTGAGCTTGAAGAACTTGTGGGCCTCGCCGACGAAGAGGAAGAAGAGGTTGATGGGACGGTTGAAGAGACGCTCGAGCTAGTGGGCGACGTGCTAGTCCTAGAAGACGAGGAGCTTGAAGGGCTTGACGAGCTGGGAGACGAACTCGATATGATAGAAGACGAGCTCGAAGAACTCGACGAAGATACAGTAGGCGACGTGCTAGTCCTAGACGACGAGGAGCTTGAAGGGCTCGACGAGCTGGGAGACGAACTCGATATGATAGAAGACAAGCTCGAAGAACTCGACGAAGATACAATAGGCGACGAGCTCGACGAGCTAGATGAACTCGACACAATAGAAGACGAGCTTGAAGAAGAAGAAGAAGAAGTGCTGAACAAAGGAGAGGCGGGTGATGTGCTCGAAGAAGACGAAGAAGATCTCGTCAGCGTGACCAGCGTTGAGGCGCTGCTGCTCGACGAAGAAGTCGAAAGCGAGCTGGCCGTGCTGCTCGCGGTTGAAGATGCCCTCGTCGTAGTCGGCGTCTCGACGTACACTGTCCCCGGGGCGGTGCCGCTGGGCTGCACGATGGATACGGTCGTTGACCCCGTCGGCGAGGCGGTGCCGGTGTAAGGACCGACGACGGTGACGAATACCGCCGGCACACCGACGATGTAAGTGCCCGGAGCCGTGCCGCTAGGCGAGATGGACGCGATGGTGGTCGTGCCGCTGGCGCCAGAGGAGGTGAGGAAGACGGTGGAGGTGACGTAAGATGTCTGCGGCGCCGGGGTCGCGATGACGACGGTGCCTGGGGCGGTGCCTGAGGGCTGAACGGTGGTGATGGTCGTGGGACCTGTGATCGGCGCCGTGCCGGAGTACTGTTCTGATCTCGTCACGAAGACCGCGGGGCGGGCTATGATGAAGGTTCCCGGGGCAGTACCGCTTGGAGGAACCGTGGAGACTGCCACCGGGCCAGTGATGGAGCTCGTGCCGCTGTAGACGACCTCGGACGTGACATAGCGGGCGGCAACGACGTAGGTTCCAGCTTGAGTGCCGGTGGGAGGGATGGTGGCGACTGTCGTCGGCGAGGAGATAGTATCGGAACCGGTGTAGACCACCGTTGTAGTGACGAAGACAGCCGGTGACGCCACGATGTATGTTCCTGGATTCGTTCCACTAGGTGCGACGGTCGATATAGTTGTAGGACCCGTGACTGTGCCCGAGCCGCTGTAGATAACCTGGGACGTAACATACCGGGCGGCAACGATGTAAGTTCCGGCCTGCGTTCCAACGGGAGCGACGGTAGAAATCGTCGTCGGTGAGGTAATGGCATCGGAACCAGTGTAGGCCACGGTCGAAGTGACGAAAGACGCTGGAGTCGCCACGACATACACTCCTGGATTCGTTCCGCTGGGCGATACAGTCGAAACAGTTGTAGGGCCCGTGATCGTACCCGAGCCGCTGTAGATGACGCTGGAAGTGATGAAGCGAGCAGCGACGATGTAAGTGCCGGGGTTTGTGCCGACGGGCGCAATAGTAGAGACGGTAGTAGGCGACGTGATCGTGTCTGAGCCGGAGTAAACAACCTGAGAAGTAACATAAATCGAAGCTGGATTGGCCACGATGTATGTACCGGGGTTCGTTCCGCTCGGGGCCACCGTCGAGATAGTTGTCGGACCCGTGACCGGACTCGGGCCGCTGTAGATGACTGAAGTCGTAACATACACCGGTGGGCTCGCGATGATGATCGTACCGGCCACGGTCCCGCTTGGTGGGATGGTCGAAATCGGCGTTGGCCCTGTGATAGTGCTGGACCCGCTGTAGAGGACGGTTGAAGTGACGTAAGCCGGCGGGCTCGCCACGATGACTGTTCCAGCGACAGTTCCGCTGGGCGGAATCGTTGAAATTGGAGTCGGTCCTGTGATTGTGCTGGATCCGCTGTAAAGCACAGTTGACGTGACATACACAGCTGGATTTGCAACGATGTACGTCCCTGCCGCAGTTCCACTTGGTGGAATTGTCGAGATGGTCGTTGGTCCTGTAGGTGTGCCGGAACCGCTGTAGATAACGGACGATGTGACATACACGGCCGGGTTCGCAACGATATACGTCCCTGGTACAGTTCCACTTGGTGCAATCGTCGAGATTGTTGTTCGTCCCGTAGGTGTACCGGAGCCACTGTAAATAATGGATGACGTGACATATGCTGGCGGACTGGCGATAATGACGGTCCCAGCGGCAGTTCCACTTGGGGGAATGGTCGAGATCGGTGTTGGTCCTGTGATGGTACTTGAACCACTGTACAGAACGGTCGATGTGACGTACACCGCAGGGTTCGCGATGATGATTGTCCCCGGAGCCGTTCCGCTCGGTAAAATGGTCGAGATCCTCGTCGGGCCGGTGACGCCGGTGTTTGTGCCGCTGTAGACGACCTGGGAGGTAACATATGAACCGGGAGTTGCGTCAATGTAAGTGCCCGGGACAGTTCCGCTCGGTGCAATGGTCGAAATACGTGTGGGCCCCGTGACGCCGGTGTCAGTTCCGGTGTAGAGGACCTGGGAAGTGACATAAGAGCCGGGGAATGCCTCGATGATTGTGCCCGGTGCCGTTCCGCTCGGGGGGATGGTGGAAATTGCCGTCGGACCCGTGACTCCTGTGTTTGTGCCGGAGTAGAGCACCCGCGAGGTAACGAAGACGGCGGGTCGAGCCACGATATAAGTGCCTGGCTGAGTTCCGCTTGGTGCCACTGTAGAAATGGTCGTCGGGCCAGTGACGGTATTTGACCCAGAATAGAGGACTTCAGAGGTGACGAATACAGCTGGCCGAGCCACGATGTAAGTACCCGGCTGGGTGCCGCTTGGAGCCACCGTAGATATTGTCGTGGGACCAGTGACTGCGGTGTTTGAGCCTGAGTAGAGGACGTCGGACGTCACATATAGAGCAGGACGAGCCACTATATACGTGCCCGGTTGGGTGCCGCTAGGTGCCACTGTAGATATCGTCGTTGGGCCGGTAACCGCAGTATTAGATCCGGAGTAGAGAACATCAGACGTGACGAAAATAGCTGGACGAGCGACGACATATGTGCCGGGCTGTGTGCCGCTTGGCGGCACTGTAGATATCGTCGTTGCACCGGTAACTGCGGTGTCCGTTCCAGAGTAAAGAACGTCTGATGTGACGAATACAGCCGGACGAGCAACGATATACGTGCCGGGCTGCGTGCCACTGGGGGCCACCGTGGAAATCGTAGTAGCAGTGGTAATCGCGGTGTTCGTTCCAGAGTAAATAACCTCCGTCGTGATGTAGGAAGCCGGGTAGGCAATGACAATCGTGCCGTCGGCCGTACCTCTGGGGGCAATTGTGGAAATCGCCGTCGGTCCAGTTATAGACTGGCTGCCTGAGTAGACAACCTGTGATGTCACGTATCTTGCAGCAGCAGTTGCCACCACGTACGTGCCGGGCGCAGTTCCGCTCGGAGCGACCGTGGAGATGGTCGTGGGTCCAGCCAGGGCTTGCGTTCCAGTGAAAAGCACTGTGGTTGTGAAGTAGGACGGCCTGGTCGCGACAATAACCGTGCCGGCGACAGTTCCTGATGGGGTGATTGTGGTGAGCGTGGTCGGCTCGGATATCTGCTCTGTGCCGGTGAAGAGGATGGTAGTTGTCACGTAGGACGTGACCGCCGAAGGCCTAGTGGCCACGACGACCGTGCCGGCGACAGTGTCGCTTGGAGGTATCGTAGTAAGCGTTGTCGGTCCGGTAATCTGTTCCGTGCCTGTGAACAGGATGGTTGTAGTGACGTATGAAGGGCTGAATGTGGGCTTCGTCGCAACCACTACTGTACCCGGAACGGTGCCGCTGGGAGGGATGGTAGTGAGTGTAGTCGGCTGGCTGAGCTGCTGAGTCCCCGTGAAAGATATTGTTGTAGTGACGTAGGAGGAAATCGCCGAAGGAGTTGTGCCGACAATTACAGTCCCAGGAACTGTGCCGCTCGCGTTAATTGTCGTGAGGGTTGTCGGTCCGGTGATTTGCTCCGTGCCAGTAAACAGGATGGTCGTGGTCACGTATGAAGCTGGCAGTGGAGTAGCCGTGGCGACAACAATGGTTCCCGGGTTGGTGCCGCTCGGGGGAATCGTCGTGAGTGTGGTGGGCTCCGTGATCTGGGCTGTGCCTGTGAAGGGTATCGTTGTGATGACGTACGAGGTCGCTGACGCCGGAGTGCCGATGAAGATGGTTCCTGGAACGGTGCCGCTCGGGGCGATAGTTGAGAAGGCGGTCGGCCCCGTAATAGCCTCGGTTCCCGTGTACAAAACGGTCGTCGAGACATATGAAGCTCTGGTGGCGAAGACAACAGTCCCGGAGGCTGTGCCACTGGGGGGAATTGTAGTGATTGCCGTCGGCCCTGTAATCTCTTCAGTGCCCGTGAACAACACCGTCGTGGTGACGTATCCAGGGAGAACGGAACGCGGCGTAGCTATCACTATCGTTCCAGGCTGTGTACCACTAGGAGAAACTGTCGAGATGGGAACGGGCCCAGTGATGGACTCGGTGCCTTCGTAGAGGACTGTCGTGGTGACATATGAAGGTTCGACCTGCGAGGTAGACGTGACCGACGCGGGCGTAGCGACAACCACGGTGCCTGGTTGAGTTCCCTGCGGAGGGATTGTCGTCAAGGTAGTTGCTCCCGTAATTGGTGTGCTTTCGGTATAGAGAATGATGGTAGTGACATACGACGGCGTGAACGAGACCGGCGTTGCAACAACAAAGGTGCCAGGTACGGTTCCTTGGGCCAACACTGTGGCGATCGTAGTCGGACCAGTGATGGCATCGGTGCCAGAATAAGCAACTGTTGTCGTCACATAGGAGGTCGCAACTGCGGAAGCCGAAGTGGGAGTCGCAATAATGACAGTGCCAGGCGTCGTGCCCTCCGCGCTGACGGTGGTCAGGGTTGTCTCTCCAGTAATCGTGTCGCTGCCTGAATAAGCGACCGTGGTTGTGACATAGGATGCCGAGATTTCAGAAGCCGAAACTGGAGTCGCGATGATGACGGTACCAGGTGTTGTGCCCACGGCGCTGACAGTCGTCAAAGTGGTCTCGCCTGTGATGATACTGCTTCCGGAGTAAGGAACTGTAGTAGTGACGTAGGAAGCAGCGAGTTGTGAAGCTGGCGTTGCGACCACGATCGTACCGGCGACAGTACCCGAGGGAGAAATCGTGGAAATAACAGTAGGCCCAGTAACAGTGTCGCTTGCGGAGTAGAGGACCGTGGTCGTAACGTACGAGGCGGCCAACGGCCCCGGTGTTGCGACCACAACCGTCCCCGGTGCGGTGCCGGACGGCGGGATAGAGGAAATCGGAGTGGGTCCCGTAATCGGCTCGGTGCCACTGTAGAGCACGGTTGTGGTGACGTAGGACGTGGGCACCTCCGGGCCGGGGGTTGCAATGACCACCGTACCGGGAATAGTCCCAGATGCCGAGACAGTTGTGATGGGAGTAGGTCCAGTGATCGGGTCGGTCCCTGAGTACAACACTGTCGTGGTGACATATGACGTGATAAATTCTGCCGGAGTTGCGATGACCAGCGTCCCCGGAGCTGTTCCACTGGGAGCGATGGTGGAAATAGGCGTCGGGCCAGTGATGGGATCCTCTCCGGTGTACGGCACAGTCGTCGTAACGAATGATGTTGCGCTCTGCTCGGTCGCTGAAACTGGGACGGCAAAGACAACCGTACCAGGGACGGTGCCGCTAGGAGGCACAGTGGTAATGGGCACGGGACCCGTGATCGATTCACTTCCGCTGTAGGGAACAGTGGTTGTCACGAAAGAGGCGAACTCAACAGATGCAGGCGTAGCAATGATGAGAGTCGCTGGGACGGTTCCGCTAGCCGGGATAGTCGAGATCGGAGTAGGCCCAGTAACAGAATCGGAGCCAGTGTACAAGACCGTCGTGGTGACAGTACCAGGATCCGAGAAGGAAGCAGGGGTAGCGTAGATAATCGTTCCGGGAGCCGTACCACTTGGCGCTACGGTAGAAACCAGAGTCGGTCCCGTGATTGTGTCTCCTCCAGTGTAAAGCACGGTCGTGGTGACGAAAGAGGCCTCTGCAATCGACGCTGGCGTAGCAATCACAACAGTCCCGGGCGCAGTTCCGCTGGGCGCAATTGTTGTAAGAAGGGTTGGCCCTGTGATAGTATCGCTGCCCGTATATAGTACTGTAGTGGTGACAAAAGACGGGTCCTCGCTTTGAGAGACGGGCGTAACGATAACCACTGTGCCAGGTTCGGTACCTGATGGCGGAATTGTTGTGGCTGCTGACGGGCCTGTCAAAGTCTCGCTGCCGGTGTAGGGGATGGTCGTTGTTACAAAAGATGGCGAGAAAGACGCGGGCGTTGCTATGACCAGAGTGCCCGGCTGCGTTCCGCTTGGTGGAATTGTCGAGACTGGGGTAGGCCCCGTGATGATGTCTGTTCCTGTGTAGCCAACTGTAGTAGTCACAAACTCTGCGAAGATGGCCGTCGCAAAAATGACCGTTCCGGGCTGGGTTCCGTTCGGGGGAACGGTTGAAATAGGTGTAGGTCCTGTCAACGTTTCTGTGCCTGTGTAGGGAACTGTGGTTGTTACGAACTCGGCAAAAACAGCCGTGGCGATGATGAGAGTTCCAGGTTGAGTTCCACTGGGAGGAATCGTGGAAATTGGCGTAGGACCTGTAAGTGACTCGGTCCCAGTGTAAGCAACCGTCGTTGTCACGAACTCAGCAAACAGAGATGTTGCGATAATAACAGTGCCAGCCTCGGTGCCGCTCGGCGGAATGGTAGTAAGCGTTGTCTCCCCAGAAATGGTCTCGGATCCAGTGAAGAGAACAGTAGTGGTCACGTAAGAAGGAGCCACGCTTGCAGAGGGCTGGGTTGCTATTACAACTGTGCCCGGAGCGGTGCCGCTGGGTGGGATGGTCGTAAGGGTCGTGGCCTCGGTCAGAGTCTCGGTACCTGTAAAAAGGACCGTAGTCGTCACGAAGGAGGCCCCGGGGCTCGCGGAAACCTGAGTTGCGAATACGACGGTGCCTGGCTCAGTTCCGCTCGGCTGCACAGTTGTCAGAGCCGTGGGCCCTGTCAGGGTATCCGTTCCGGTGTAGGCGATGGTGGTAGTGACGTAGGAAACCTCAGGAGTCACAGATGCTTGCGTGGCAATTACCACGGTACCAGGTGCGGTTCCACTTGGCTCGACGGTTGTCAATGCGGTAGGTCCCGTAAGAGTGTCTGCGCCAGTATAGAGAACTGTTGTTGTGACATAGAGCACTTCCGGAGTTGCAGAAGGCTGCGTGGCAATAATTACGGTTCCTGGTGCCGTTCCGCTCGGTTCCACGGTTGTCACAGCAGTTGGTCCAGTGAGGGTATCTGCTCCCGTGTAAAGGACGGTAGTTGTGACGAAGAAGACCACGGGGCTCGCAGATGGCTGTGTCGCTATGATCACAGTACCCGGTGCCGTGCCGCTGGGTTCGATTGTTGTCAAGGCCGTGGGACCCGTCAAAGCATCTGATCCAGTAAATAGTACGGTGGTAGTAACGAAGGAAGCCTCCGGGCTGAAAGAAGGCTGCGTCGCGATGACAACTGTCCCGGGCTCAGTACCACTGGGCAAGATCGTGGTCAACGCAGTTGGCTCCGTCAGCACCTCGGTGCCCGTAAACAAAACAGTTGTCGTCACAAATGAAGCAGGCTGAGCTGCAGTGGCAAAGACGATAGTTCCAGGCTCTGTTCCGCTTGGCTGGATCGTCGAGATTGGGGTAGGCCCAGTAAGGATCTCTGTGCCCGTGAACAAGACCGTGGTTGACACGAAAGATGGGCCTGGAGTCGAGGTGACATCCGATGAAGACTCCGAGTCGGGTGGCGGCGCAGGCGCCGCGACTATAACCGTAGCTGCCTCGGTGCCAGTTGGCTGGATGGTCGAAAGCACAGTCGGACCCGTGATGGATCCAGTTCCGGTGTAAGGCACAGTAGACCTGAAGAATATACCTGGGCGGGCAAAGAGAACGGTGCCACGTGCAGTTCCGCTTGGCGCGATTGTCGAGATGGGAACAGGGCCCGTAATGCTCTCAGTGCCATCGTAGACGATGGTGCTACTCACGAATGACTCTGCCGGAGCCTCTGTTGTCGTCTCTGACGAAGAAGTAGCTGAGGCGGCCGTGGCGACTATGATTGTGCCTGCTTCCGTTCCCGTAGGGAAAACTGTAGATATAATCGTCGGTTCGGTAATAACCTCGGTTCCGGTGAACAACACAGTCGTGCTGACGAACGAGACCGGAGCTGCAGGGGTTGCGATTACTATGGTACCTGGCTGCGTGCCGCTTGGCGGAATAGTCGTAATAGGAGTTGGGCCGGTGATCTGTTCGGAACCGGTTGCAGAAAACAAGATAGTCGTGGAGACATAGATGGCTTCCTCCACTGAGGCCTCCGTCGAAGAGGCCTCCGTTGAAGACGCATCCGTTGAAGAAACTTCTGTAGACGAAATATCTGTTGATGACAGGCCTGCCGATGAAGCTTCAGTGGAAGATGCCTCTGTGGAAGAAGCTTCTGTCGAAGAAGCGTCTGTCGAGGAAGCGTCTGTTGAAGAGACATCTGTGGAAGAAACATCTGTCGAAGAGGCCTCTGTGGAAGAAATATCTGTTGATGAAACTTCCGTCGATGAAGCTTCGGTTGAGGAAACGTCCGTTGAAGTGTCTGAGGGTACCTCCGACGTTGAACTCTCGGAAGAAAAGGAAGACTCGATCTCGGAAACAGGCGTCGCAATAATCACTGTGCCCGGATTCGGCCCGTTTGGCGGGATGGTCATCAGCGGGGTCGGACCCGTTATCGACTCCGTGCCCGAGTAAAGTACAGTCGCCGTGACATACGACGTGGCAGAAACAAGAGACTGAGGAACGGCAATGATGACGGTTCCCGGTGCCGTGCCGCTTGGAGCGATGGTGGATACCGGCGTCGGGCCCGTGAGGGTCTCAGAGTTGGAGTCGGAGAAGGTGATGGTCTGCGTGACGAACAACGCCGCGGGGGTGGCCACGATGATCAAGCCAGGTTCCGTTCCGCTCGGGGGAATGGTGGAGATGATTGTGGGCCCGGTCACGGCCTCGGATCCTGTGCCGGTGTACAGTACGGTGGTTGTGATGTACGACTCGGCAAGGACCTCGGTCGAGGAGGCGGGCGTGGCGATGATGATTGTGCCCGAAATGGTACCGCTGGGAAGGATGGTGGAAATCGCCGTTGGACCCGAGATTTCGTCTGGGCCACTGTAAGGGACTGTCGTTGTGACGTATCCCGTGGCAAGGGGCGTGGCAATAACGACAGTACCTGGTGCCGTTCCGCTGGGGGGAATCGTCGACACTGGAGCTGGGCCCGTGATCTGTTCGTCGCCTGTAGGAGTAAAGGGAATCGTTGTTGTCACGTATGAGACTTCTGGTCCTGGCGTGGCAACGATGATCGTGCCCGAGACACTTCCACTCGGGGGTATCGTTGAGATTGGCGTTGGCCCCGTCACCTGCTCGTCTCCTGTTGGCGTGTATTGGACTGTCGTTGTCACGTATCCGACCTGGGACACAGGCGTCGCAATGATGATTGTACCAGAAACGGTACCGCTTGGAGAAATTGTCGAAATTGCCGTCGGCCCTGTGATCTGATCTTCTCCAGTGTACAGAACGGTGGTGGTCACGTATCCAACTTGGAATTCGGGCGTGGCAATAATAATAGTACCAGAAACGGTACCACTGGGAGGTATGGTCGAAATCGCTGTTGGTCCAGTAACTTGCTCGTCTCCAGTCGGCGTGTACGGAATAGTGGTCGTAACATAGCCAACCTGCAACTCGGGCGTCGCGATAATAATAGTACCAGCAACGGTGCCACTTGGCTGGATGGTTGAAATTGCAGTTGGCCCAGTGATTTCCTCGGTGCCCGTAGGAGTATATGGAACCGTGGTGGTAACGAAGGCAGCCTGAACTGCCGGCGTAGCAATAACGACAGTTCCCCGGACAGTACCGCTAGGCGGGATCGTCGAGACGGGCGTCGGGCCAGTGATCTCCTCGCCCGCCGTTGGGCTGTACAGGATCGTTGTCGTGTCGAACCCTGCCGCGGGCGTTGCGATTACCACAGTGCCAGGCTGTGTGCCACTGGGAGCGACAGTAGTAATTGGCGTCGGGCCCGTGATCTGCTCGTCTCCTGTCGGGGTGAAGAGCACGGTTGTGGTGACGAACGAGCCGAAAGGTGTTGCGATGATGATTGTGCCGGGGGTGGTGCCCACTGGCGGGATGGTCGAGATGGGCGTGGGACCCGTGACTTGCTCCGTGCCTGTCGGGGTAAAAGCCACCGTTGAGGTGATGTACGCCGCGAAAGGGGTTGCGATGACAATTGTGCCTGGAGCAGTGCCCGACGGAGCAATCGTCGAAATTGCGGTAGGACCGGTAATCTCCTCGCCGGCTGTCGCGCTGTAGGGCACCGTAGAGGTGACGTAAAACGCAGCGGGCGTCGCCACGATGAGAGTCCCCGGCGCAGTGCCGCTCGGTGGGACTGTTGAGATAGGGGTAGGTCCAGTGATTTCGTCAGGACCAGTGTACAGGACTGTGGTAGTAACGAAGCTCTCGGCAGGAGTTGCGATAACCACGGTACCTGGCACCGTACCGCTCGGGGCGATCGTCTCGATGGCAGTTGGACCGGCGATGGGATCGGATCCACTGTAGAGGACGGTCGTCGTCACAAAGCTTCCGGCGGCGGTAGCAATGACGATGGTACCCGGGGCTGTTCCGCTTGGAGGAATGGTTGTGAGGATAGTCGGCTCAGAGATGGCAATAGTGCCCGTGTAGAGCACGGTTGTCGTGACATACTGGGAACCAGGAGTTGCGATAATCACAGTACCGTCCTCGGTTCCAGTAGGGAAGATCGTGGAGACTGGCGTCGGGCCAGTGATGAAGTCGGAGCCCGAGTACGCCACAGTCGTCGTGACGAATATGCCTGCCCGAGTAGCAAAGACCACAGTTCCAGGGACAGTGCCCGAAGGAGCAATGGTCGTCAGGAGCGTGGGCTCGGTGATAGCGTCGCTTCCCGTGTATAGGATAGTAGTGGTCACGAAGGCAGCCTCAGGAGTTGCAATCACCAGAGTACCCGGCTCGGTGCCTGAAGGAGCAATTGTCGAAATTGTAGTAGGACCGGTGATCGTCTCAGAACCGGTATAAAGCACCGTGGTAGTTACGAAAGCACCTTCGGGCGTAGCGATGACTACCGTGCCAGGCGCGGTGCCCGAGGGAGCAATTGTTGTTAGTGCTGTGGGGCCGGTAACCGTATCACTTCCGGTATAGAGAACCGTGGTTGTCACAAAAGCACCTTCAGGGGTAGCAATGACAACAGTTCCAGGCGCGGTGCCTTGAGGTGCGACGGTTGTAAGAGTTGTGGCCGCTGTGATTGTCTCACTTCCAGTATAGAGAACGGTTGTTGTCACGAACGAGGCCTCGGGAGCTGATACAAGGGACTCGGGTGTTGCCACAATTATGGTCCCAGCGGCATCTCCTGAGGGCGGGATTGTTGTCAAAGTGGTAGCCCCAGTAATAGTTTCGCTACCAGTATACAAAACGGTTGCGGTGATATAGGACGCTTCCAGCGTTGGCTGGAGAGATTGGGGTGTTGCGACAATCACTGTACCCGCAGCATCTCCCGAAGGTGAAATTGTCGTCAAAGTGGTAGCTCCGGTTATGCTTTCACTGCCGGTGTAGAGAACAGTTGTGGTGACATACGACGCTTCTAGTGTGGATGCAGAAGACTCCGGAGTCGCCATAATCACCGTGCCTGGCTGAGTTCCGTCAGCTGAAATAGTCGTAAGCGTGGTAGCTCCAGTAATTGCGTCGCTGCCGGTGTACAGAACAGTCGTTGTTACAAACGAAGCCTGCAACGGCGTCGGCGTGAAAGACTCGGGGGTCGCGATGATCACCGTGCCTGGGGCAGTGCCCTCGGGCGCAATCGTGGTCAGAGTGGTTGCGCCGCTGATTGAATCCACGCCCGTGTAGAGCACTGTGGTAGTCACGAACGAGGGCTCTGTTGTGATGCTCAACGATTCCGGCGCAGCAACAACAACGGTACCCGGCGTTGTGCCCTCGGGAGCAATTGTAGTGATTGTAGTTGGCTCGGTAATAGACCCGGCGCCGGTGTAGAGCACGGTCGTTGTAACGAAGGACGGTTCTGGCGTGATGACCAAAGACTCGGGCGTCGCTATCACGACCGTACCCGGAGCAGTACCTGAGGGCGGAATGGTCGTCAATGTTGTGGGCTGCGTGATGGAATCGCTTCCGGTATAAAGCACCGTAGTCGTCACAAAGGCTGCCGCGGGCGTGGCTATGATGATGGTACCAGGAACAGTACCTTGAGGCGCGATCGTCGAGATTGGCGTCGGGCCGGTGATCTGTTCCGAGCCGGTCGCGCTGAAGGGCACTTCAGACGTCACGAAGATGGCAGGTCGGGCAAGGATAATAGTACCGGGTTCCGTGCCCGTGGGGAAAATGGTCGAGATCGGGGTCGGGCTGCTGATCTGCTCAGTGCCACTATAAAGGACCTCAGATGTGACGTAGGACACAGGGGTGGCCACAACAACAGTTCCAAAGACTGAACCGCTCTGAGGAATAGTACCGATAGTTGTGGCACCGGTGATGGGGGCGGTACCGGTGTAAGGAACAGTGAGGGTCGTATACTGGCCTGGAAGTGCCACGATAATAGTGCCGGGCGCGGTACCACTCGGAGCAATCGTAGAAATAGGCGTCGGGCTTGTGATTTCCTCCGTACCAGTCGGCGAGTAGATGACCTCGGAGGTGACATACGACTGAGGGATCGCGATGATCAAAGTGCCGGGGACGGTGCCGCTCTGTGGAATAGTGTCAATAGGGGTCGGGCCGGTGATTTGGCCCGTTCCTGTGTAAGGCACCGAAATGGTTTGGAAGAGCGCAGGTCTTGCCACGATAATCGTCCCAGGGACGGTTCCACTGGGTGCAATTGTCGAGATGGGAGTAGGACCAGTGATCTCTTCCGTGCCGGTTGGCGAGTAAATCACTTCAGAAGTGACGTAGGACTCGGCAATGCTTGAATCAGACAGGCTGGTCTCCGATGAGCTGGTCTCTGATGCGCTGTCGTCTGACAAAGTTGCCTCAGTGGACGAAGCCTCGCCAGAAGAAGTAGCTGCTGTTGAAGACGCTTCCTCGGTTGAAGAAGCTGCCTCAGTTGATGAAACTGCCTCTGTCGAGGAGCCTTCGCCTGTCGTGGTTGCCTCGGTTGAGCTCTCCTCAGTGGAAGTTGCTTCAGAAGACGTCACTTCCGTAGAAGCTGGGCGTGAAGAAGTATCATCCGTCGAAGTCGCCTCCACGGAGGCAGGTCCCGTGGAGGTTGTCTCACTTGAACTAACCTCTGAAGAAGCAGGGTCGGTGGAGGTAGCTTCCGCAGAACTCGACTCGGTCGATGCCTCCGACGTAGCATCGCTAGAAGTAGCGTTGGTAGATGCATCCGACGACACCGAGCTCGAATCAGAAATAGCTGTATCGGAGATGCTATAGTCCGACTCCGTCGATGATACCGATGCAAGGGTAGCGAGGAAGACTGTCCCTGGAACAGTGCCGGAGGGCGGAACGGTCGATACGGGTACAGGTCCTGTATAAGGATCCGTGCCGGTATAAGCAACTTCAGACGTAATAAAGACAGCGGGCCTGGCAATGAAAATAGTACCAGGCTGCGTGCCAGAGGGAGGAATCGTAGAAACAGCCGTAGGCCCAGTAATAAACTCGGTACCGGAGTAGATCACGTCGACGGTGGTGAAGATAGCCAGCGGAGCCGCCACAATAACAGTACCTGGAACAGTACCACTCTGGGGGATGGTGGTGAGAGTGGTCGGCTCGACCAAGGCCTCCGTGCCGGAGTACTCGATCTCCGAAGTGACGAACGGATCGGGTGTCGCGTAGACAATTGTGCCGGACTCTGTGCCGGAGGGTGAGATTGTCTCAACAGGCGTGGGGCCCGTGATGAACCCAGTGCCGGAGAACGGACGGTTGACTGACGCGAAGAGCAGCCTGGGTCTGGCCAGCACGACAGTGCCAGGGACTGTCGCGCTCTGGTAGATCGTGGTGACGGGCACGGGACCAGTGAGGGCCTCGGTCCCGGTGTAGTCGATCTCGGTGGTGCTGTAGGGATCCGGTGTGGCGTAGACGACGGTGCCAGATACTGTGCCCGAGGGCGAGATAGTCTCGACTGGAGTAGGGCCGGTGATAACACCAGTTCCTGAGAAGGGCCTGGCGACGGACGCGAATAGCAGTCTGGGCCTCGCGAGAATGACAGTGCCTGGGACGGTGCCACTCTGGAAAATCGTTGTAACCGGCACGGGTCCTGTAAGAGTGGCCTCGCCTGTGTACTCGATCTCGGATGTGATGAGGGGGTCTGGGGTGGCGTAGATGATGGTGCCAGACTCGGATCCCGTTGGGATAATGGTACTGATCGGCGTGGGCCCGGTAATAACCTCCGTTCCCGAGTACGGGACGTCGACAGTAGCAAACCGTCGCTGAGGCCTTGCCAAGATGATGGTGCCCGGAGCAGTGCCACTTGGCGCGATGGTCGTGATGGGCACCGGCTCAGTGCCCGTGAAGGATTCCGTGCCTGTGAATTCGACCTCCGAGGTGACAAAGGAGGCGGGTCGAGCGATGATGACTGTACCCGGCTCTGTGCCGGAGGGCTGGATCGTCGCAATGGGGGTCGGCCCAGTGATGATGTCCGTGCCGGTGTACACGACGTCGACCGTATTGAACGCTGCTCTCGCCCTAGCCACGAAGACAGTGCCAGCGGCTGTACCCACGGCGGGGACTGTGGTCAGCGCGGTCGGGCCGGTCAGGGCTTCGGTGCCGGAGTATTCGACTTCCACCGTCGTGAAATCAGGAGTTGCAACGATCACGGTGCCGGAAACCGTACCCGAAGCCGGGATGGTTGCGATTGTCGTAGGCTCGAAGATGGGAACGCTGCCTGAGTACCGAATGTTCTGTATGGCGAAGCGGGCCGCAGGCCGGGCAATAATGACCGTACCGGGAACTGTGCCGCTGGGAGCGATGGTCGAGACTGGTACCGGGCCCGTGATGGTATCTGTGCCAGTGTACTCGATCTCGGACGTGGTGTAGGGAGGCACGGCGATAACAACGGTTCCTGACTCGGTTCCCGTGGGGAGGATTGTGGAAATCGCAGTAGGTTCTGTGATGGGATCACTGCCAGAGTACAAAACCTGTTGAGTTGCAAACAGCCGCCTCGGCTGCGCGAAGATGATGGTGCCAGAGTTCGTTCCACTAGGAGGAATGGTAGAGACTGCGGTCGGGCCGGTGAGGACATCGGTGCCTGAGTATTCAACCACGGACGTAACATAGACAGGCTGGGCAACAATGACTGATCCGCTAGCCGTGCCCGAGGGAGGAACGGTTGCGATGGGGGTCGGGCCTGTGATAATGTCTGTACCCGTGTAGTCGACGGTTGAAGTAGCATACGCCGGCCGAGCGAGGATGATGGTGCCGGGGGCCGTGCCGCTTGGAGGGATTGTCGACACCGTAGTAGGGCCCGTGAGAGCCTCGGTTCCTGAGTACTCGATTTCGGAGACAACGTAGTACTCAGAGGCGCTGACCGGTTCTGTAGAGGTTGCCGCATCCGAAGAAGCTGGAGTAATTGTCTGGCTTGAAGACACCTCGGGCTCAGAAGTACTTGCCGGGTCCGAGGACGCCGGGTCTGACGATGCCGGATCTGATGATACAGGATCTGATGAGGTCGGGAAACCTCCAACAGTAGATGAAACATCGGACGCGGACGACTCAGCTGCCTCGGTTGAAGAAATCGATGCGCCGGATGAACTTACGGCCTCAGATGCCGTCGTGGACTCTGGCAACGTTGAGGTTTCGGAAGAACTTGCGTCAGCAGCTGGCAGGCTTGAGGAAGTTGATCCAGCCTGGTCAGACAGAACGGTTGCATCCGAAGATGTTGACAATTCCGAGGAAGATGCCGACTCAGAGCTTGTGGGGACCGAGGATGCCGGCTCAACTGAAGATGAGGGTTCAACTGAAGAAGACGGGTCAACAGAAGAAGACGATTCGACGGAAGACGATGGTTCAGCTGAAGAGGACTGCCCAAGCGAAGTAGACACAGAAGAGTCAGAAGACGCAGACGCCTCAACCGAACCTGAAGACGATACCTCAGAGGACAATCCAGACGAGGTAGACGAGACACCCGGCTGAGAGCTCGACGTCTCAGAAGAAACTCCGGAGCTGACAGATGTAGCCGCATCAGAAGCAGACGTGGAAGACGAAGGAGGCACCAACGACGCAGGCTCGGCAACAATAATCGTCCCCTCCACGCTGCCGGATGGCTGGACCGTGGATATCGCAGTCGGTCCCGTAATGCTCTCGGTGCCGCTGTAGGGCACGGTCGAGGTGACGAAGAGACCCAGCTGGGCGACAATGTACGTGCCCGGGGCCGTGCCGCTGGGGGCGACGGTGGAGAGCGTGCTTGGGCCAGTGATGACGCCCGGTCCGGTGAAGATCACATTCGAGGTAACGAAAGAGGCTGCTGGCGCGGTGACCGGCTCCGCGACGATGTATGTGCCTGGCGCAGTACCGCTTGGAGCGATGGTTGAGAGGATTGTCGGCGCGGTGAGAGTCTCGGTGCCGGTATAGGAGACAGTGGTTGTTACGAAAAAGACGGGGAAAGGAGTTGCTGGTTCCGCAACGACGTAAGTGCCCGGCGCAGTTCCACTTGGTGCGATGGTTGAAAGTGTAGTGGGTCCAGCTAGGCTTTCAGTACCAGTATACGAAACTGTTGTAGTCACGAAGGAGGCCCGGAAGGGGGTTGCTGGTTCCGCGACGACATAGGTACCGGGAGCGGTACCGCTGGGCGCGATAGTCGACAGAGTTGTTGGTCCACTTAGGCTTTCAGTGCCGGTATAAGAAACAGTCGTTGTAACGAATGAATCAGGCAAGGGGGTGACTGGCTCTGCGACAACAAAAGTGCCCGGGACGGTTCCACTGGGCGCGATAGTTGACAGGGTCGTCGGTCCAGTGAGACTTTCTGTGCCTGTGTAGGGAACTGTGCTCGTGACGAAGGACACAGGAAGAGCAGTAGCTGGCTCTGCAACAATGAAAGTTCCCGGCTCTGTTCCACTTGGCTCAATAGTCGACAACGTCGTCGGCCCAGTCAAACTCTCAGTGCCCGTGTAAAGTACTGTCGTCGTGACGAACGACAGAAGCACAGGAGGAGGCGGCGCGACCACAACGACTGTGCCCGGGGCAATCCCGACAGGCGGAATAGTCGAGATGATTTCCGGCGCGGTAAGATTCTCAGTGCCAGAGTAGGGTACTGTAGTCGTGACGAAAGAGCCGGGCAAGGGCGTCGGAGGCTGGGCCACGATAATAGTTCCTGGGATGGAGCCTGCCGGAGCAATAGTAGAGATAATTGTCGGCTCGGTGATGCTGTCGGTGCCAGAGTATGAGACCGTCGAGGTGACGAATAGCCCAGGGTTCGCGAGGATAACCGTCCTTGGAACAGTACCACTGGCTGGGATAGTCAAGACGGGGATCGGGCCGGTGATGGGCGAGGTACCCGTGTAAATCACATTCGAGGTCACGAAACTCAAAGGCTCGGCGAAGATGATAGTGCCAGGCGCGGTTCCGCTGGGTTGGATGGTAGCCACGGGCGTCGGGCCCGTCAGGACCTCGGTTCCCGTGTACTGCACAGTCGAGCTGACATATGTACCAGGCTCTGCGAAGACGATCGTGCCCGGGGCTGTACCGCTCGGAGGGATTGTTGAAATCGGAGTCGGCCCTGTAATAGGCGCCGTCCCCGTGTAGAGAACGCTCGAGGTAACGTACGACGGCGGCTGCGCGAAGATGACCGTCCCCGGGATATTGCCGCTCGGAGGCACGGTCAGCACGGGGGTAGGGCCTGTCAGAGGCACCGTGCCGGTGTAGAACACTGTTTCGCTGACGTAGAGACCAGGGTTGGCGAAGATGATGGTTCCCGGGGCGGTGCCGCTCGGCGGGATCGTCTGGATTGGGATGGGGCCTGAGATAGTCTCTGTTCCGGTGTACACGACTGTTGAAGAGACGAAGGGGACAGGCTGTGCAATTATGACGGTTCCCGGGTTGGTTCCGCTCGCCGGTATAGTAGAGATTGGCGTGGGTGCTGTCAAAACCTCAGTGCCGGTGTAGGGGACCTCCGACGTGACAAAAGTCTGCAACGGCTCTGCTAAAATCACAGTTCCCGGCTCTGTACCCGTTCCGGGAATGGTGGAGATCGGTACTGGACCTGTCAGAATTGAAGTGCCCGTGTAAGTCACCCGCGACGTCACGAAGGCCCCCCGCCCAGCACCAGCAAATATCACCGTGCCGGGGGTGTTTCCCACGGGAGGAATCGTGGAGACTGGGACGAACCCAGTGAACTCATCAGTGCCGGTATACGCGATGGTAGAGCTCACGTAGGAGCCTGGCTGGGCGATGATGACGGTACCAGGTGTGGTGCCCACGGGAGGTATGGTTGAGATCGGAGTCGGACCGGTCAGGGGCTCGGTGCCGGTGTAAATGACATTAGACGTGACAAATGGAACCCGCTGGGGCTGAGCCACGATAATGGTTCCTGGTGTTGTACCCACGGGCGGGATTGTCGAAATCACTGTCGGCCCTATCAGAGTCTCCGGGCCAGTGTAGATTACGTTCGAGGTAACAAAGGGAGACTGTTGGGGCTGGGCTACTATAATAGTTCCTGGAGTCGTGCCCACAGGAGGGATTGTCGAGATGGGTGTCGGTCCAGTAAGCGTCTCGGGGCCGGTATAAATCACGTTGGAAGTGACGAAGGGAGACTGCTGAGGCTGGGCCACGATGATGGTCCCCGGGGTCGTGCCCACAGGTGGGATCGTGGAAATAGCCGTCGGGCCAGTCAGAGTCTCGGGACCTGTGTATATCACGTTTGAGGTGACGAAGGGAGACTGCTGGGGTTGCGCAACGATCACTGTCCCTGGGGTTGTTCCGACGGGCGGGATCGTGGAGATGGGCGTCGGGCCGGTAAGCGTCTCGGGGCCAGTATAGATAACATTGGAAGTGACGAAGGAGTTCAACTCAGGCTGAGACGACGCGCCAGGTGCTATCGGTGAGCCGCTCGGCGCAGGCTGAGCAACGCTCGATTGTGGCAGCGCAACAAACACCGTCCCCGGCGTCGTCCCCACCGGCGCAATAGTCGAAATAGCCGTAGGACCCGTCAAGACCTCCGCGCCAGAGTACGGCACCGTCGTCGTGACAAAGCTAGCCTGGAAAGTAGGCGTAGCAATCACCAGCGTTCCAGGTGCCGTCCCTTGCGGCGCAATCGTGGAAATAGTAGTAGGTCCGGTAAGAACCTCAGTTCCGGTAAAAGGAACCTGTGAAACCACAAAAGAGCCCTGTTGAGGGTTCGGCTCGGCCAGGATCACCGTCCCTGGTGTCGTGCCGACGGGAGGGATGGTGGAAACAGGAGTAGGTCCGGTCAGGATCTCGGTGCCGGTGTAGATGACCTGGGAGGTCACGAAGCTTGCCTGTTGGTTTTGAGTGGCGACAATCACGGTACCCGGTGCCGTGCCCGAGGGCGGAATGGTTGATACCGTGGTGGGGCCGGCCAGTATATCGTTTCCTGTGTATGGAACTGTCGTCGTGACGAAGCTGACCGCGAGAGGCGGCGGCGCCAGAGTCTGCGGCGGCTGCGCTAGTATCAAAGTGCCTGGGACCGTTCCTGAAGGAGGAATCGTCGAGATGACTGTGGGCGCAGTGATGACACCTGGTCCGGTGTAGATAACCTGCGACGTGACGAAAGATCCCGATGCAGGCTGCTGCGCTTGCGGCAGAGTCTGCGTCGGCTGCGCGAGAATAATCGTCCCCGGCGTGGTACCAACAGGGGCAATGGTCGAGATAGGCGTCGGACCGGTGAGCGTCTCAGGGCCTGTGTAGACAACCTGCGACGTGACCAACGTAGGCTGCGCAAATATAATGGTGCCAGGCTCACTTCCCGAAGGCTGGATCGTCGAGATGGGCACGGCCTGGGCACCCGCCGCATCAGTCGGTCCAGAGAAGGAGGTAGCAAAACGCGGCGGGAACCCGACGACAACAGTACCAGCAACCGTCCCGCTCTGCGCGATCGAGGTGAGCGTTACCGGGCCAGTGGCCGTGCTGGCCTCGGCTCCCGTAAGGACGACGGCCGAGGTAGTGACGACCCCGGCCTGGCCGACGATGATCGTGCCCGGGGCGGTTCCGCTCGGCGGAACGATGGAGATCGTGCTCGTGCCGACTGCGCCGGGGACGATTACCTCGGACGTTACGAATGGCGGAGGACGGGCGACCACAACCGTCCCTGGGGTTGTGCCCTCGGGGGGGATGGTTTGGATTGTCGTCGGGGCGTTGATGCCTGGGAGGACGACGTCCGACGTGACGAACGAGGGCGGAACCGCGAGAACGATGGTTCCTGGGCCGCCGTCCGCGGGTGCAATGCTCGAAACAACGACCAGCGCGGTGACCTCCGGGCCGGCTGTCGACAGGAGTAGCTCCGACGTGACGAAGATGCCCGGCTGCAGGACGACGTAGGTTCCAGGTGTGGTGCCAACAGGAGCAATCGTCTCGATCGTCGTCGGCACGGTAAGCGCGGTGTCGGTGATGATTCTTCCAGCGGGGTCGGCGGGGAAGACGGTGGACGTGACGTACGTCGGCGGCACCGCGTACACAATCGTCCCGGGAACGGAGCCGGACGGCGGAATAGTGGAGACCGGGACGGGGCCGGAGATCGTGTCGCTGCCGGTGTAAACCACCGCTGAACTAACAAAAGGACTCGTGCTCGGAAGACCAACGATAAAAGTTCCGAGCTGGTCGCCCTGGGGTGCGATGGTGGAGAGCGTGGTCGGCTGCGAGATGGGGACGGTGCCGCGGTAGACGACTGTCGAGGTCACGTAGCCGGTCGCGCTTTGCGGCGGGACGGGGGCGAGGGTCGAGGGCGTGAGGTATGTGATTGCGAAGCCTGACACGGATGTTGGAGGCGCGCCGCCAGGGGTCAGGGGGAGCTGATCCTGGGGAGCGGCGACGATCACGGTTCCTGGGGCAGAGCCGCTTGGGGGAATCGTTGACACGGGAGTTGGTCCTGTGACGAGCTCGGTGCCTCTGTACAGCACGGTCGAGGTGAGGTACTCGTCGGTGACAGCTACGACAACAGTTCCCTGAGCAGTTCCCGACTCCGGGATCACCGTCACGGTGCTCGTCCCGTCTGCAGGAGCGTCGGCGCCCGTGGCTCTGACAAACTGAGTTGTATAAGGCGGACGAGCGGCCACGATGATGGTGCCTTGATAAATCTCGTTCGGCTCGATGACGGAGATGGTAGTCGGGCCAGTATACGGCGCAGTGCCCTGATAATCGACGGTCTGTGTAACAAACGCAGTCGGGTCGGCGATGAACACAGTTCCGGGCGCAGTGCCCTGAGGCTGAACAACAGCAAGTGTTGTTCTCGTCGGCAGAGCAGCAGTACCCGTCCAAGGAACCGTCCGGGTGACGAACAGAGCTGGCCGGGCCACGATGTACGTCCCAGCAGCAGTTCCACTCGGCGGGACGGTCCTGATGGTGCTCGGTCCGGCCAGCATCGGGGTGCCCATGAAGACGACGTTGGAAGTTACATACGATGCTTCTGCGGCAGGCGGTGTAGCTACAACAACCGTCCCTGGTTCCGTTCCCTGTGGCACGATCACATACACCGTCGTCGGGCCGGTAATAGGCTCTGTGCCAGTGTAAGGCACAGTGGTCTCAACGTAAGTGCGTGGATCCGCAATCACAACCGTTCCAGGGGCGTTGCCGCTAGGCGGAACAACAGAGAGCGTCGTGAGCGCGGTGAGCTGCGCGGTACCGGCGTACGTGCCCAATCGGGTCTCGAACTGCGGCTGAGGCTCCTCCCCTGGAACAGCCGGCGTGGCGGCCGGCGCTCCAGAGGGCGTCGTTGTAGGAACCGCGAGGACGATGGTGCCAGGCTGGCCTCCTCCCGGCGGGATAACCGTCACGGTCGTCGGTTGCGTGAGGAGCTCGGTGCCGGTGTAGGGGATCTGAGAGAAGACGAACGGGGTCGGGACGCTGCCGGGCAGGGGCGTCGAGTAGGGGACCACGACGACGACGGTTCCTGGCACGGTGCCGCTGGGCAGGACGCTCGTGACTGTCACCAGGGGTATTGTTCCTGTTCCGGGGACCGTTTGCGTGACGAAGGGCTGCCGGGATTGGGTGATGAATGTGTCCGCGCCGGTGCCGACGGAGGTGAGGATGTTGGGCAAGCCAATGACGACCGTTCCCGGGTTGGGGCCACTCGGAGGGACGACTGTCAAGGTCGACGGGGTCCTGAGGGCGTCGCTTCCCGTGTAAGCCACGATAGATGTGACGTACGGAATGCCCGCGGCAGTAGGCGACTGTGGAAGGCCGCCTTCCGCAGGTACCGCAACGACGTACGTGCCGGGGTTGTCTCCCTCAGGTTGAATAACAGAGATCGTTGTCGGGCTCGAGATGGGCGAAGTCCCCGTCCACGGCACAACCAGCGTCACGAACTCATCCGGCTCGCCCACGGGCAGCAACGATAGCAGCGGCGGGTTAGCAATAACGACAGTCCCAGCCACGGTCCCGCTCGGCGGGATGACGGAGATGGTCGTGGGACTAGCGATGGGCACGGTGCCGGTGTAGGGCACGAAGCTGGCAAAGTACGTCTCGGTCGGGCTTCCCACAACAACCGTACCCAGCTGCGACCCGCTGGGCGGCGCGACGGAGATGACAGTTGGTCCTGTGAGCGCATCGGTGCCGGTGAAGGCGACGGTCGTGGTGGTGAAGGACTCAGGCGGCACTGCGATGACGACTGTGCCGGGGACGGTGCCGTCGAAGGGCCTGTTGAGAATCGTCGTCGGTCCTGTGAGGACGTCTGTGCCCGTGTAGGGGATCACGGAAGTCACCTGCGGAGGAGGCAAGCCGGTGGACGGGACGCCGATCACGACGGTGCCGGGCGTGGTACCCGCGGGCGGGATGACGGAGACGACGGTCGGGCCGTAGATCTCATCGGTGCCGGTATAAGGCACGGTCGAGACATCATACAACGGACTGCCCTCCGCCGTCGCTGGCGGCGGCGTCTCCGTCGGAACAGCGACGATAAAAGTGCCCGGGGCGAACTCACTCGCAGGGATGGTGGAGATAGTCGTCGGGCCGGCGATGAGCTCGGTACCGCTCCACGCGACGGTCGACGTGTTGAACAACCGTGGGTCCGGGATGGCGACGACGATGGTGCCGCGCGCGTTAGCCGCAGACTCGCCGGCAGTGGGCCGCGAGATCAGAATAGTCCGGGCGGCGAAGATGGGGTTGCTCGTGAACGTGCTCGTGTAATTCGCAAAAGTCGGCACGGGGCCGGGACTCACGGTCGCCGTCCCCGTCCGCGAGATGGTGTAGTACGGGGGCGGGACCTCGACGACCAGGGTGCCGGGCGCCGTGCCGGTGGGCAGGATCGTGGCGACGGTCGTCGGGCCCGCGAGGATGCCTGCGCCGGTGTAAACGCCGTTCTCCTGAGTCACGTACCTTGAGAAGTTTCCGGTGGCGGAGGAGCTTCCGCTGGTTAAGCTCCAGCTCGATGTGGAGGAAAATGTGGACGCGCCGATGCTCGAGGAGGTTGGCAGGGCCTCGCAGTTGGACGTGTACGAGGTCGAGACGGCGATGTAGGCGACGTAGCTCACGACGTACTCGAGCGAGTAGCACACGCAGGCGTCGGCCTGGGCGTTGTTGAGCGCGTCAAGGCACGACTGGGCGAGCGAGCCGCCCCCGAGGAGGAGCGGTGGCAGCACGAGCTTCCATAACCTCGCCATCTTGGACATAGGCGGTCATGGGCCGGGGATGAGGTCGTCGCAAAGCAGGATTTGCGTTGACCGGTAGAGTAGAGAAACAAAACAAAAAGAAGAAAAAGAGGGGATGAGGGGGGAAAGAGGATCACGACGATGCTTACTGCAAATCTTGTTCACCAAGGGATTCACTTCTTCACCAGGTCGAAGAGAAGCTGCTCTCTCTCGCGATCAAGCCGTGGCGTTGGAAAACCAAACGACGCGCAGCTTGTGGCATTTGGCGAAGGAAGGCCCAAGAGAGTCCAGTTTTCCGGCAGTGCCTGTTTCTTCTACGCAAGTACAGTATATCATTGATGGTCGGCGGAGAGCGAGGTGGCGGGGGAATCTAGACAAGTCTGTGGTTTGTTTTTCGACAAGCTCCCACATCAACGTTTGCTACCGCCAAGCCGGTCTTCTGCCCACATCAAAATACCGGATGCGGACGAGAGTCCCGGTAAGCTGGGACCGTTTCCACGGCGGGCAAGAATGAGCTGGGCCTGATGTGTGGGGTTTCATTCACATAACTTGTCTAGCATCCCAAATAATACGGATGATAGGTAGCTAACGCAAGTGCTAGTCGCGTGGAGAGAGAGATCGGGACCGAAACACGATGAGTGACCAGATAGTCAATTACAACGTCCGATCGTGGCCCCCAATCGAATCGCTTCGGGTAGGGGGGATGTGTACCACTTTCATATGCGGTGCACGCTGGAGTACTTCCGCTTCATCTCCGCTGGGCAGGATTGAAATGAGGAATCAAAACGCTGATCGCATTCCAAAATGGGATATTCTCCAAGAAAGCCATGTGATGAGGAATTCCGATAGGATCCAAGGTGTGAGAGGCCGCATGCAACCGCGATCTGCTGCGTGGACCTCGATTTAGATCCAAGTACGACGACGGCCAAGTGACTATTAAGCCTCGCGTGGAGATGATCTACCGTCTGGCGCGCTCAACTATCGTGAATTCGACAGAAAAGGACAGGCCGGGGATGCCGTGAAAGAGGGCGGTGACGTGTGGTGTTTGGGTACCTGAGGAGCTGTCGGCATTCCGGACCATCCCGTCATCATAGATCTTGCACATCTCCTTGGAGACCGCATTTGTTATGGCTTAGCGAGGCGGTGCCCACGGCTCCGATGCCATGTACTCAGATCCTTCTTAAACTTGTGCCTGGTTGCTCCCGCATCCGGCCGAGTGGCATGCGGGCCCATCTCGACGGTCCGCCAAGCCACCCGTCGGATGACTTTGGTGTCTCAGCGGATGTGCCCTGCTTTCGTGGCTTCTGGGGCACTGGGGCTGAGGTAATAGATTTGTAGCTCGGCTACCGATCAGCTCTCTTGATCATGAGCTGTCGAGTTGCCAAGACATTGGCCGGTATAAAGCGGACTGCTCCGGACTCCTTCGGAACGCTGCCGACGAAGTATGCATTCGGCCACAGGGTGGCCTCCTGCAAGTCTGTATTACTAGTCACTTATCTGCCTGCTAGAATGAGTTCCTGACATGTTCGCTGCATGTCGTTACTCATGTACACTTTCTTCAGAGCCACAATGGAATTGGTGGCAGCACGGTTAATCCCGATATGAACTCTATAACATGGCCTTCGTATCCAGAGATCGAGATTGCAAAATCCCATGTTGATGAGAGACCTTTTACAGTGATGACTCATCGGAGAGACCTCATCAGCTCACACTCACACACATGTCTCTCACTCTCATAATGAAATAGCTGATCTTATCCTTTACTGAACGACTGAACCACTTTCGCCAAAACACACGTCGACACACCGAAAACCATGAAAACAACGTGGTCTCAACCCGATCATCTCATCAGTCCACGCACCATTCCACATCATCCGGGTACCGCTCCCCGCTCCACACGCCGCCGCACCGAGCCACCTGGCGAATGAAGTCCAAGAACATGTCGAGGGCATCCCCGTCCGTCGCGGACGACTTTCGGGAGAGCACGTTCAGGTACAGCGCCTCCTTCAGCTCGCTCGACGATCCCACGAGGCCCTCGGCCGTTGCCACGAGCAATGCCCTCTCCGCCTTCTGATCCTCCGCCTCCTCACCGTTAACGGCCTGTTTGGTCTCAGCCGTCTCGGCTTGGCGCGAGTCATCGATGAACTTCTGCGCCGCACCAAAGATTACACACGATGGACCGGCCACGGGCATGATCATCACGGGGAGCTCGCTTCGGACCCGACGCGGGCCTGCCCTGTCCAGGTTCAACCCCTCCAATGCCGATTCCAAATCTGAAGACGGTGATGATGAGGAAGAGTTCCTCGCGGAGACGAGAAGACCTGGACCCCTCACCTCCTCGTCAGGTCGGAAGATCAAGTCGGCCGAGCCGCTCTCAATCAACCCAGACAGATCGCCGCCGCGCTGCGGATCGATACTCGCACCCTCCGATCTCCCATCTGACTCAGATCGCGGGGAGGCGCTTGTCTCGGCGCCCTCGCCGCTCCCGTGCACGCGAACGGCGTACCACCGATCGCCCATGTTCACGATGATCACCCGCCCAACGCTCGCAGCTCCTCCATCCCCTTCCGGCCGTTTTTCGCCCGCGTCCATGTCGTCTCCGTCATTATCGGCCGATTCATGCCCGGTGGGGCCAAGGAGCCGCGCAACCCGCGCCGTCGCCTCCGGATCCCCCGCGCAGGCGATCCTCGCCCCGGGGAGCCAGACCCGGAACCCGTCCTCCGTGATGCTCGCCGGGTGCTTGCTCGAGTGGGTGGTGTACAGGTTGCCGTGCCTCGCGTACTGCACCAGCGTCCGCGGCGCCCAGCGGAACCCGGCCACCCTCACGCGCGGGACCTGCGAGAAGATGATGTCCGAGGGCAGGCCGGCGCCGCCCCCTTTCGTCAATATCTCCTCGACGCGGCGCCAGAGCTCACACATGGCATCGTCGGGGTGAGCCACCTCCCGCCCGTCGTCTCCTATGAGCGGCGCAACAGGCCCGCGGGAGGCGTTGATCCGTAGATCCAACAACGTCGCAAGGCAGATGGGCTCGTCAGACGCGACCGTCAGACCACGATACTTGAGCGCGTTGACAAGCATCGGGAGGAACAACTCCCTCGCCTTCGGCTCTTCTGCCCTGCCCTCCTCGGCGAACCGCCACATCCGCGGGCTGAGGTCGCGGAACTCTGCCATCATCCTGAATGCCAGCCGCGCCTCCCGCGCGGGGGCGCGCTTGAGTAGTCCGACGACCGAGTCCAGCGTGAGCAGGCCATCGCGGAACGAAAAGCACAGCCGGTCCCCCGTCCCGTTGAGCTTGTGAGACGCTCCCGCCAGCACGCCTTCTTGCAAAGTCCACATGCGCCGCATCCAGGGGGATAGGTAAATCCTTGCCGCGACGTCCATGACGCCCCCCTCCGTATCCCTTGCAATGTCCGCGACGCTTTCCGCCGATAGCACGGAACTCTTGACCAGCACGGCTGAGGCGTTAGAATAAATCGCCCGCATCCGCGACAGACACAGGTCCTTCCCACGACCAGGCGTAGCAGGACAGCACAGCGTGTCAATCCACAGAAAAACCTGCACGTCCCGCGTATTCTTCAGCATCGTGACACCTCCCCCCAGCTCCTCCTGCTCCGGCCCGCCCTCCCCGTCCCGCATCTTCTCCTCCGCGAGCTGGTACGCCATCCTGCTCCAGTACTGCACGTACCCGACCTGGCAGAACGGCAGCGCGTTGCCCGCCGGGTTCCCCATGCCCTCGGACCAGACGTGCGACAGCGCGACGTAGTGGCTCCTCGGGTCGCGCCGCGACTCCTCGTCGAGCGCGACGGACGCCAGCGCCACGGCGAGCGAGCCGTCCTCGAGCTTCCCGACCGAGAAGCACGGTATCTCGCCCTTCTCGTAGATGGCGACGAGGTCCTCCTCGGTGAACGACAGCGTCCCCGGGCACCCGCACTCCTCACCCGGAGGGCTCATGTGGTGCGGCTCGGCCGGGATCCGGAGGTCGCAGCCGTGGTCGCGGCAGTTCACGTGCAGGTCCGCCGCCGTCGGGTCCGGGTCGGCCTTGAAGTTGGTGAAGTAGTACAGCGCCGCGACGCTGTGGAACGAGTTGCAGAGCCTGCTGATGTCGCCGGGACACCAGCCCGCGGCGACCATCGATGCCTTCGTAGCGCCGGAGGTGGGATCGAGCAGCGGCGTGATGGCGGGGAGCCAGTCGTACTTTGCCGGCTCGTGAACTACCACCTTCTCCGGGTCGATATCTGTGATGAAAGTCTCGTTAGAACTCCTTGATATGTACTCGATTGATGTGATAACCCGAAGAGAAACTCACCGTCCACCGGTCCCTGTGATAGAGCAGTCTGCAGCGCCTGATCAAGCGTCTCGCCCACACTTGCCAAGCAAACCATCTCATCGGCGTACGCCTCCATGAACCCGGGGAACGTGTCCCCCGCACCAGCCAGCGTCCTCTGCGCCGTGGCCAAGCACTCGTCAATGTGCGTATGCCTCTCGTCCCCGCGCCTCACATGCGCAAGCCAGCCCCCGGTCCTAAGCGCCTTGAGATCGTCGTGCAACCTCTTCGTAGACAGCCCTATAAAAGTAGGCTTCCCGTCGTCGCCCCAGCGCGCCGTCATGTACACCCGGGGGTCGAACCTCCCCTCCCCGCCGCCGTCCTCGTCGGCCCGGCCGAGGAACTCGCCCAGCAGCGAGAAGAAGAGGTAGCCCTGCAGGTAGTCCAGGACCTGGAAGCTGGCGATGCCGGCGGCTCCCGGCGCCCCCGTGCCGTTGAGCGCGTCGACCTGCGTTGGCACGTGCGGGTGCCGCGCCGCGAGGACGCGGGCGGCGTGGCGGTCTGGGTACGAGTCGAACGGCTCGGAGTCGTGGTGCTGGTGGGTCCCGAGCGGGATGTCCGGGTGGCCGGCGATGGGGTCGCGGGGGAGGGGAAGGTGCTCCATCTCGGGGGATGGGGGGGCTTGTTTATGGTCAGCAAGGTTAGAGTCGAGGCGGTTTAATCAGTTTGTTTAATGGTTTGCGGAAGAAGATGCTTAGTTTTTGGAGTTATATTTATTAATTCGCTTGGTTCCCCGCTTCTCATCGGCCCTTTTAGGCAACCACCAGTAATCATCTACGCTTTGCCAGGGTCCATGTCATGGAGCCTGGCAGCAACATGGACTGCCATTAACAACCAACCAACAGTTGGCACGAATAGCAACCAACAGGCACGAGCGGCTTACTCTCCACTGACGATACCATGAAACAGTTATTCCGTCAACATGAACGTGCACCTCAGCCCCGAGTGATCGCTCCAGGGCACCCTCTTATTGTCGTCGGGATTATAATTGTCGGCCTTCTTTTCGGCGGCCGTCTTGTCGTCGATGTTCCCGGGATGAATTATCTGCATGTCCAGAACCTTCAACCCCAGAGTCGCGACCCTGTCCCGCCGCTTCGGTAGGAACGCCGTGTTGCCTTCGATGAACCATGTGTACCCCGGATCATCATCACCATGCAGATACTTCCACGCGTCCGACAGCCTCATGTCCTCGATCGACTTCTCCTCCTCAGGAGACATGCCGTTGAAGTCACCCGCGACCAGGCCGTGGTGCTTGTTGTGGAGTACGCCAGCGGCGACAAAGAGCTGGTGGTGCCGACGGTTCCATATCGCACGTCCATCTCCCAAAGGCGGCTGCGAGTCCAGGTGCACGTTGAGAAGCTGGACATGGTGGTAATTGAGCGAGCGCTGAGAGGGGACGAGGACTTCGGCGCAGAGTGCGTCTCTCCCGCAGCGCGAGCTGAATTTGATGCGGGAGACTCTTCCCAGGATGCACGTGGCCGGGTCGAAGCCGGGGGTTGGGTTGGGGAATTTGAAGCACTCCTTGGAGAGGAGCGTGATCGTCATGAACTCGCGACCTTGCCATCTCGAGGCGTCCCCCTCGCTCGAGAGCCAGTCCGCGCGGATCCGATCGTCGCCCAGAATCGCCGAAAAGAAAGTCTTCATATTGACTTCTTGCAGGAAGATCACGTCAGGCACCGGCGGCCATTCAAGCAATCGGGAGAAGATTGCCGTGAGCCGGCGGTCCTGGTGGTCTGCGCGGGCGTTGACGTTCCACGTCACGATGCTGAGCTCACGGCCGGGGCCGGTGACTGGCTGATTCGCAGGCTCTTTAAGCTCTTTGGCTGAACTCTGTGTGAAGTGTGAGAAGTGGCTGGCGTCGAAGGTCCTCTGCCACCTTCTCGCTTTTATGTCGTATACATGCTATGCTTGCACTTGGGGCGTCAGGTTGGGCTTCGCGATACGTGGTAGACGAGAGAGCGGGTCGTCTTCAGGTGACCAAGAGCGCTGTCTTGAAGACGTATCTGGTAGTCGACCTTCCTCCCGCAAGGGTTCCGAAGGTGATGGTGATGCCATGATCAAAAGACTTCTCGAGTGTTAGTGTCGCTGGTGATGCAGTCGCAGAAGTGATATTGATGTTGACGTTGATGTTGATGGTAGATGCGTATGTTGCAAGTGTGTTGTTGTCATGGACAGGAGATGGTCCTGGCAGGTATATGCAGCTTTTGGCTGACTGAGAAACGGAACGATGTGTGTCGTTTTCTTGGAGAAAGAGGCAAAGGTCGTTCTTGCCTGTTCTTTACAAAGTCTTTTGGTAGGCAGCACGCATCCTTCTAGGGTCCGGGTCTTCGTCAATCGGCCCGGCAGGAACGGCCGGTGGGGCCGGCCGCTGCGGCAGTGGCCCGGTACCTAGAGAAGTGCACTGTACCTAGCACCTTCCTTAATTCAACCACGTCGTCTATAACATCATCATAACGTCATTCGGCAGTCCCTTACCTTTCGCCTTCAGTGCAAGTGGAAAGATCATGTTCGACCTCCATGATGAGCAGTTCAGGGCGCTGCAGGAGCAGGAGTAGGAGCTCAGGAAGATGACGAGAAATATGGCATCCATGATACAACTACTTGACTTGGACTTGGAGTTGGAGCTGCTGTTCATGCGTCTAGTCCATTGTACCTGATATCGGCACGTCCCACGTCTCTGGCCTGTTGGTTGCTCCCGGTCGACTTCTCCGACTGACCTGGATTCGCAAGCCACTCGTGACATCTTCAAAATGAGGAAGACTCGGATGGTATCATCTGCCTTCTATCCGCCTGTCTGTCCATCTGGCATTGACTGGATCCCGAACCCTTAATATCCTTCAACGAGCTAGTAAACCCTATGTATACTATGTGGATTATTAATCCGGGCGCTGGAGAAGTTGAGAAAAGCATAAGGTCGTCCGATTTTCCGTGCGAACCGTATTCCTCTGTCGCACGAATAAGTCGGACTTCAGTAAGGCGCGATGAAACATCGCCAATTACCGCAAAACATGGATATACACACTCAAAATTGAGTTTGTCCGCAGCCTCGACGCTGCAGCGCATAATCAAACTCGGGATGGCAATCAAACCTTAACCGCCCTGACGACGATCTCCTATTCGGTTTCTCTGTCTCCGCTACGAGGCAGATAATCGAAACGACAATGAACCCATCTTGTCACATTAAAAGGGACATCGAGTCGGTCCCTCGAAGTGCTCGACGGCATTGCTCCATCGACCGCAGCTCTCCGTGACCGCGAAGATGTTCGTCCACTCGTTTGCGGCACTCTTCGGAGTCGTCGCCGTCGCTCTGTCTCACAGCCATCGCCATCAGGCCCCACGGGACGCTGCCCTCCAGGGCCCTGAGCCACTCCAGAACTCCACGTCCAGCCGCGGCGGCTCAGCCAACGTCTTCGGCCTCCTCTCCGCGGACCGCCCCATCAACGTCCCGTTCCGGGACGACCACCCGCAGAAGCCGGTCGGTGTGCGCCAGGACGGCCCGCTGCAGACCAACAAGTTCTACGCAAACTTCTTCGCCAACGCGCAGGACAACGCGACCTGGACGCACCCCTACTCGGTCTGGTGGTCCAACGACACGGTCAAGCAGGGCCACGGCCTCTCCGTAACGCACACGGACCGGAAGGACTTCATCTACGGCCCTGGGAAACCCGTCCAGTCCTTCCAGGACCCGCACTTTCGACAGTCCATCGCCCTCTCTGCGCAGGAACTGCAGAACGGCACCGTCCTAACGACGGAGTCCCTTACAGCCTTCTCTGTTAAGGTCAACTTGGCTCCGAGAAAGGGCGCAAGACCGGTCGTCTCGTTTCCTTTGGTGCAGGGCATGGCCTTCGTCACGGGCGAGTACGACGATGCAAAGGTGCTCATCCAGTCCGAGAGAGGGTTCACGGGTATCAGAAACCTAGCGGTGGACCCCCACGGACTCGGGGCTGCCGTGTTCGGGTGGAGCGTCCGACTGGGCGACGGTGCGGAGTGGCTCGTCTACATGACGCCAAGCCGCGGGTTCCAGCGGCCGAGTCTCCGGATGACGAATAACGCGACGCTCGCGGGGCCTGCGGAATTCTCCGGGACGGTGCAGATTGCCAGGAACCCCAAGGGCGAGGCCGGCATTCGGGTCTTCGACCGGGCGGCCGGAGCGTACCCCGTGGGCGCCACGATTTCGGGTTCGGTTGACGGGAGCACCGGGACATATACTCTGGACTGGAAGAAGGGTGGGGTCAGGAGCCGGCCGCTGCTGATGTTTGCGCTGCCGCATCACGTCAAGTCATTTGATCGGAGGACCGCCGAAGGAATCACCGACATCAAGCTGGCGAGCACTACAAAGGGCATCGCGACTGCAACGTTCGCCGAGGCCTTTACGATGATCGAACGGGACCTTCCGACGGACATTGGCCTTGATCCTTGGTCGCCGAGGCTCGGCTCCGTGGGTTCTAAAAACGCTCCCGGAGGGGCAGTCTCGAAAGAGGCAAAGGCTGCCATCGTGGCCGCCGGGAAGCAGGAGCTAGCGGGAGACATAACTGAACTGACCAACCTGACCTCCAAGTATTACGCCGGAATTGCCTTCTCCAAGTACGCGAGGGCGCTCTACGCCGTCAACGACATCGCCGGAGACACCAGCTACACGACCGACGCCCTCAAGAAGCTCGAGGCCGCGTTCGACAGGTACGTTAACAATCTCGAGCCCAACCCCTTGTTCTACGACAACGTCTGGAAGGGGCTGGTGTCCTCGGGCTCCTACAACAACAGCGACTCGTCGATCGACTTCGGCAACACGTTCTACAACGACCACAACTTCCACTACGGGTACTATGTCTACACGGCCGCCATCATCGCGCACTTCGACCCGGGGTGGCTGGAGCGGAACGGCTCGGCCAACAGGATCTGGGTCGACAACCTGATTCGGGACTGGTCCAACCCCTCGACGGAGGACCCATACTTCCCCTTCTCACGCTCCTTCGACTGGTTCCACGGCCACAGCTGGGCTCGCGGCGTGCTCGAGGCCCCGGACGGCAAGGACCAGGAGTCCTCCGCCGAGGACGCCTTCTCGACCTACGCCATCAAGGTCTGGGGCCGCGCGACGGGCGACAGGAAAACAGAAGCCCGGGGCAACCTCCAGCTCGCCGTGACGGCGCGCAGTCTGCAGTCGTACTTCCTCCTAGCGAGCGACAACGACGTGCAGCCGCCCGAGTTTATCGACAACCGGGTGACGGGGATCTTGTTCGACAGGATGGTGAACCACACGACGTACTTCGGCGACGAGGTGTCCTTCATCCAGGGGATCCACATGCTGCCCATCGTGCCGAGCAGCGCGTACGTGAGGCGGCCGTCGTTCGTGCGCGAGGAGTGGGATCAGTACTTTGCGGGCAACAAGACGGGGTACATCAGGGGCGAGGGTTTTGTCGGGCACGTGTACGTGAACCTTGCGATTGCGGACGAGGACGGGGCGGTGGAGAGCTACAAGTTCATGAGGACGCAGGAGCCGGACAGCCCGTCCATGGGCGGGCTGAGCCTCACGTGGAATCTCGCGTATACGGCTGCGCTGGGCGGCAGCTTGGCTTTCAGGAACAAAACGGGCTGATGGGTGTTGTTCGCTCCGAGGCTTTGATACGATGATAGATGGAATGTGATTCGGTTGAGGAAGTCGAGATTTCATTTTGCGTGCAGGGTAGCAACCAAGCGTCATTATGATACAGATGGATATGATTATGAGTACATTGAGATGGCCGGCTCCTGAGCGTGGTCTACAGGTGAGTTGAAGAGCCTTCCGCCAGCGCTCCGAAGACTCAGATGCGAAGTCCGAAGCGGGCCTTGGTGAAGGCGAGCGCCAGCCAGCCGGCGATGAGAGCGAGGCCACCAAGGGGAGTGACTGGGCCGAGGAACTTGAGGTCCGGGTTAAGGATGAGGGCGTAGATGCTGCCGCTGAACATGGTCATGCCGGCGGTGAAGAGGCCGGAGGCGAGGGGGTTCTGGCGGGCGATGAGGAGGGCGACGGAGTGGATGAGCTGGATTGAGCGTTAGTGATCATTTAATCAAAATAGTCAAAATAGTATGAAATCGAGTGAGTTCAATTCACTGCAATGGGCAAGGATGAGATGTGCGCACCTGGTAGTGAGCGGCGGTGGACCAGCTCGCAATCTTGGCCGGGTCGGAGATGCGGTTCTTGAGGCCGTGGGCGCCGAAAGCCCCGAGGCCGACGGCGGCGGCGCCGAAGACGGCGCCGACTCTCCAGTACAGCTGGCTGCTCATCGTCTCTTGTTGCTCTTGCTCGTCGTCCTCGACGACTTGTGACTGCAGGCGGAGGAGGGAGGAAGTCTCGTCGGCCGGGGCGCTGGACATGAGGGATGGGAAGTTTGGGATGAACTGCAGACGTTTGGTATGTGGAAGTGGTTCGTTCGCCTTTGAGACCAACAAAGTCCGCGAATGCCGATAAAGAGCGCGAGGCCGAGTTTACTGCTGCTTTGTTGTCCGCTTAATAATCATGAGTTGCTTGCTTGGCCGGCGGCAGCTGCTGCCAGCTGCGATCTCACTCGAGATTCGACTCATATGAGAGAGCGAACTCATATGAGAGGGCCATGAGAGAGAGTTCCTCACAATGTGAGAGAAGCTCCATTCCTCAGGCTTCACTGATTCTTGAGGCTCTCATGAAGATACACAAGAGTCATGGCGACGTCGCGTAGACCCAGCGGCCCGGCACTTCTCTCACTCGATCTCTGCTCGCACAAAAACTGGACTGAGACGCGGCGGCTCACCCCTGCTCGTGCGTCCGAAATGAGCTTGGCATGGGAATTAGTGGGAGCATGTCAGCCGTATTTAGTACATCGTGATTGGCCTTCAATCCGAGAGCAAGAGTTCTGCCAATCGCATAATTTACTGTACGCGAGACTTGTGAATACGACAATGGCGATCCACCGGCCCAGCGGCTGGCCTTTTCTTACCCAGTGAGACTATCTCGAGTACGAACTGTGCGGCGACCCGCGGCATCGTGATTGTTCCCGAGAAACGAGTGCTGGTTTTTTAATTCACTCAGGGGACAATCCCCAGCCCTAGGTGCTTCTTCGTCATAGTTGACCGGCAAGGGGCGGCCGTCAAGAGCAACATATATAGCCCACAAGAAGTCCCTCGAGCTGAGATTGCCAAACTCATCCGACAGGTTCACGCTGATGACACCTGGGAACTGGCTTCCATGGGCTGAAGAAGGAGCTTGAATGTCAAGGCTTCAATGTTCCTCAGCCCTTTCTCGCTCGTCGCTTGACCGATTCGCCGATGGCTTCTTGTCACTAGTCTCGCGGCAACAGCCCATCCAGTCCTCATAGTCACACCCAGAACTCACACCATGCTAGTCAACGCCCAGCTATACCACAGAACAGCATGACAAAAGTACTGCAGTCATCTCCTGAAGCACAGTGCAAGGGTCCAGGGATCGGGGAATGCTTGCCAGGGGCGGAGGCGGGGTGGCTCGACGCCCCCTATGTGCGGTCCTCCCGGGGGCTCGACTCTTTAAGGATTCTCTCGGCTCTTCCAACCAACATGTTATTTCCAACCATTTTCCACATCTTTTGCGCCCGAAACTTTGTTTTGACATCAACCAAGTATTCGACCAGTTCCACGTGGTGCATCTACAAGAGCTCTGGGTTGGACTGACTGAACTTAACTGGACACTTCCTCTTGAGGCTATATCCAGCCAACAGACGACAAACAGTCACCCCTGGCTAGACTTTCACATTGACGTACCCACCACAACGGACGTCTCATCACACTCGCCTCATGACACCGAAGATGCGCCAACGAACGCCTCACAGGAAGTCGAGGTTCGGCTGTAAGGAATGCAAGCAACGCCACGTAAAGTGCGACGAGAGCCGTCCGTCATGCGTCAACTGCTCAACCGCCCTCCGGCGTTGCTCCTACCTCGACACCGAGACGACCATGCCCTCGCCTTCGGCCTTCCTCTACCAGTGCCCGAGCCCGGCAACGTCAACAGGCTCGGCAGCAACGCCCGGGCTCGGCGGACCCGTCCCGACTTCGGAGCCGCCCGCATACCGGCAACCCCCGGCGGAGCCGTACGACCTCCGCCACATGGAGCTCCTGTTCCACTTCGAGCACGAGCTCGGCTACGAGATGGGCTTCGGCGAGGCCACCCGGGAAAAGTACCAGCGCATGTCCGTTAGGGAAGCACTACGCGCCCCGTACCTCATGGACCAGCTCCTCGCCCTCTCCGCGGCGCACAAGAGCACCCTACCCGGCGAAGATGGGATATTCTACCGTGCCGAGGCCACGCGGCTGCAGACCCGCGCGCTGTCGCACTTCAACGCCGCCCGCGCCGGCGTGTCCGACGATAGCATACTCACGTCCTTCCTATACTCGACCTTGCTCGGCCAGCACGTCCTCTTCGACACGTTCTCGCTCCCGCCGGGGGGCGACTTCGCCACCGTGCTCGACAAGCTCGTCCACTGCATGAACCTGCACCGCGGTGTGCGCACCATCGTCTCCGGGTCGTGGATGACGCTGCGCGCGCATCTCGAGGCCCACCTCGGGCCGGACTCGTCGGCCTTCGTGAACAGCATCCTTGTCGGGATGGACGCCGTCCCGCCCGGGCCGGAGTGTGCCGGCTTGCTGGGCCTGATTGACCGCAGCGACCTTGGGGATGCCACGCGCGCGGCGTGTCGCGAGAGCGTCGAGGCGCTGCAGCTCATGTTCGACATCCAGCGGGACCCGAGCCTGACGCCCGGGAGGAGGTTGGCCACCGTCCAGGAGTGGTCCATCCGCGTGCCGACCGAGTACGTCAACCTCTTGGACCAGCGAAGGCCCGAAGCGCTCGTCGTGCTGGCGTACTGGGGGGTGTTGCTACACAATGTGAGACAAAACTGGGCATATGCGAACGCGGGAAGGGCGCTGGTGCAGGCTGTCTCGGCTCACCTGGGGGCGTACTGGATCGATTGGCTAGCGTGGCCTCAGAGAATGATCGAGGAGTCAAGTAGTCCTGGCATATTCATCTCGCCTGCAACGTAGGGGTAGTAGTCCACTGGAAACTAATCAAAGTTTGCCCTGTTCTTGTCCCATCCATAATCATCTTCAAGTTTATCGGTGGCAGTGCCTTCGTAGCCTCATAAAGTCGACATCAATGAAAACATGACCCACGAAATCCAAACTACCAGATGTTCATCGACGAGACTAATGTACAGAAAATAGAAGTAGTACGCAGAAGTCATGGACCGGACGCTAAGTGAAGTAGCGCTGGCTCTTTGAATCATACCCGACTTCTATCATACGCCTCTTATTTCGCCTTTGCAGAGAGATAGACCTTCATCTCAGTCTTGTGCCAGGTCGTGAACATCTTCTGCCGGCCCAACCACCCGGCACTGTCGGGGTGCATCTTCATGTCAAAGTTCCAGACGACGCGAGACAGAATCGTACGGATCTCGGCATACGCCAGGCTAACAAGATGATGGTATTAGCAACATCGTTCTATGACATCGAATTAAGGGCTTGGGATCCAGAACTCACTTCTTTCCAATGCAGTTCCTCGGCCCAAAGGAGAAGGGCTGCGCAGCAGTCTTGTTGTCAGACTCGAAGCACGGGTCCCCGAGCCACCTCTCGGGGTGGAACTCGTCGTGCGCGCGGAAGTTGGCCGGGGACCGGTTGACGGACAGGTGGTGCACGCCGACGGAGTACCCGCCGGCCACAAACTGCCCGCAAACCGTTCTCCCGCCGTCTGGAACCACGCGAGGGAACGTCCCCGGCCCGGGGGGGCCCAGACGGAGAGCCTCCTCGACCACGGCGTTGAGGTACGGCAGCCCGGCGGTGCTCTGGATGCCGATCTCGCTGTCGCTCGCGAACGCGTTCCGGACCTCGGTAGTCAGCTTCTCAAGGGTCTCGAGGTTCTCGCAGAGGTAGTAGGTCGCGGTGGTGAGCGCCGTGGCAGTCGTCTCGCTTCCGGCGACGATGAGGACCTGCGCCGCGGCGTAGATCTCTTCGATTGACATGCCCTTCTCGTCGCTACCCTCGTGCTGGAGGATGTAGTGCACTGATATTGAGTTAGCACTCATACCGGATTTTGAGCCTCAAAGTACATGTAAGCTTACTGAAGTCCGGTCGCTCAGTCTTCTGCTCCAACCTCTTGTTGACCCGCTCAACACCAAAGTGAAACTGCGCGACGCGCGTCTTAATCAGCCGGCGCGGGATCAAGAGAAGCAGAGCCTCGGAGAAGGGCGACGAGAACCGGCGCGCCGCGCGCAGATACGTGCCGGCCTGGAAGATGTCGAAGACGGCCTGGAGCCACCAGTGCCACTGCGCGTCGCGGAGGCAGTAGAAGGGCTCTCCGAAGGCCAGGTCGCCGATGATGTCAAAGGTGGTGAAGTTGTACCACGAGTTCATGTCCACGGGCGACCCGTCCGCCTGGCCGTGCAGCTGGTGGACGAGGAGGTCGACGTAGCCGGTGATGACGGACTCCTGCGCCTTGAGGGCCTTGTCCGAGAAGGCCGGGTTCTGGAGGCGGCGCATGCGCTTGTGGCCCGCATCGTCGGCCGTGAGGATGTTCTCGACGCCGTTGACGTTCTTGTTCCACCACTGGGCGTCCTTTTCAAAGTTACCGGTTCCCTCTCCTCGGTTGGGGAAGCCTGCGGCAGTGTTAAGAGGTATTCGGCTCCTCTTTCACGAAGGCACTTACCGTAAATGGTCTGCCAAGCCTCCTTGGACGTGTAAGATAGCTCGCCCGGCGCAATGCGGACGACGGCGCCGTACTTCTCATGCCACTCCTTGACCTTCCAGTGGCTTACGCCTCGGACGTCGAACCAGAGGTAGTACGCCCTCGTAACTCCGGCGAGCGGCGGTCCGGGGTACTTGCGGAGGGGATGGAGAAACGCGTTGTAGACGCCCTTGGCGACAAGCCCCAGGACGGCCTGTCATCGGGTTCAGCGTTAGTACCGAAGATCTTTTTACTCAACCGATACACCCTTTCAGACCTACCAGAAGCGCGACGAATGCAAGAATGGCCATGGTGAACTAGTCAGTGAGGTTACGAAAGACCCCGCTGTTGTCTAGGAACGATACCGGCCGAGGGGTCATGAACAATATGAAACGAGTCGAGCAGTCAATGGAGCAGGGCGTCGTTGACAGGTGGTCACCTGAGCATGTCTAGGGGAGATATGGATCACGATTGATGAAGTACAATGTGGGAAAAGGAGCGGGATGTGGAATCCACATGCAATGGCCGTTCGGGCATGACGCGCCCGCCAAAAGTGGACAGCAGTTCATCTGTAATATAACGCATATCGCCGTTGTCGGGATGCCGGCCGGCAACCGCCCGCTTTCAATGTTCTCGTCGCGAGTCATACTATATCCCCGGTATCAACAAGCTTGGAATCATGACAGGAGTTGCCGCGTCAGTGGCGTCCTGGCTTGTTTATCTCGACAATTAAGCACTGGCCAAACTCTCGGTCAAAATTGGTGAAGGAAGCCCACACCCAGCGTCACCCCGCACCGATTACCTGGAAACGGACGGCCCCGAGGTTCGTGAGAGGGTTTGTTCTTGTGCCGGGACGTCTTCTGCTAGGGCGTCGTCGCCGATGCTCATCTTGGCTTCCGGGGTAATCGTGGAGCGCGGCTGACTCGCCGATGGCCAAGCAATTTAATATACTTTCCGCAACGACTACCGGGGACCCAGTTTATCGTAAAGGCTGGTACCAGAGATAACCGGATGTTCGATCTGTGGGGTGGAAATGGAGGAACCCGGGTAAAACGATCATGACAAGATAGAATTACGACGGCGCTTGACTCGGCCGGCGGGATGAGGGCCATCAGAGGGCTAAGCAGCAACACCAGCCGAACCGACGGTCCCCTTTTCCGCGAGGGGTTCGTTCTCGTGAATCGTGATTGCTTTACTAGAGGTTCTCAAGGATAGCCTGGCCGGCTGTAGATATCGCCAGACTGGACAATTCGACAGGCATGCGTGAAACGACAACCCTGCCCATGTCGCTCCCTCTCCGGTTCCATGGCGGTGAACCCCTAACTGTTGAGCCTCCACATGGGACGAACCAATTAGCAGTTCAGCAATCGTCACCTAGATCCAGCTGCGATGCCCAGAGTTATGGAGAGTTGAGAGACCTTTACGCGGGTTGGGCGATGGCATGTGATAAATGGTGAGAGGACCCTCAGGGTTCCGCAGAAGTGCCCTGTTGCAACTGAGTCTTGCTCGTTTCTTCTGCCTTTAAGCTCTGGCACTGAACATTCTCACCAGAACACACGCTTCACAAATCCCAGTTCGGAAAGCAGTCCATCTACCTCCTGACCTCTCTTTTTTTCCTTGTTCGAAGCCACAAACCGCCAAGATGGGTGAAATGATCATGTCTCACGAGCCGTGGGACTTCCTGAACTCCGTCCTGCGGTTCAGGGACGATGACTCCCAGTTCTGGTGGGACAGGACGGGTCGCATGTTCTCCAAGCTGCTCAAGCACGCCGGCTACAGCGCATCGGAGCAGTACCGCGAGCTCAACTTCTACTCCCTGTTCGTGGCCCCTGAGCTGGGGCCCTCGCCGGACTGCCACGGCAACGTGAGGCGGTGGAGGAGTCCCGGCACGCCCGACTCGACGCCGATCGACTTCAGCTGGGAATGGGGCCGCGGTGATCGCGCGACGGTGCGCTACTCATTCGAGCCCATCGGCGCTCACGCCGGCACCGAGCTCGACCCCCTCAACAGGCACGCCACGGACGACTGGATCGACAAGCTGCGCCGGCAGGATATGGTGCCGGGGCTCGACCTCGAGTGGTATAACCACTTCACGGGCCAGATCCTCCCTCCCCGCGACGAGGCGCGGACGTCCAAGACGACGGATCGCTTCGTCGAGGAGACGACGCCTAAGGCCGGCACCGTCGTGGCCCTCGACATCGAGAAGACGGGCCCCGTCATGAAGATGTACATCTACCCGGGCCTCAAGGCCGAGGAGCTCGGTATCACGAACCTCGAGCTCGTCGAGCGGTCCATCCGCAGCCTGCCCCCCGCCCAGTTCGAGTCCCTCAACGCGGAGCCCCTCCTGGAGTTCCTGCGCGAGGGCACGCAAAAGTACAACTTCGAGACGGGCATCCTCGCCATCGACTGCCTGGCGCCCGCGGACGCGCGCATCAAGGTGTACATCCGCGCGCGGCACACGACGCTCGAGTACATGATGGACTGCATCACGCTCGGCGGCCGGCTCGACATGTCGGGCGAGGCGATCGCGGACCTCGAGGACTTCTGGCGCGCCTTCATTGGCGACGCGCCTGACGTGCTCCCCGACGACGCCCCCGGCCGCGCGAGCCCCGGCTTCTACTACACCCTCGGCTGCGGGAAGCCCATCTCGCCCAAGGTCTACCTCTCGCCGCAGTACTTCTGCAAGAACGACCTCGACGTGCTTGCCCGCCTGCGCAAGTTCTTCTCCACGCGCCGGTCGGATAAGATGATGGACAACTACGAGCAGGCTATGGTCGACATCTTGTAAGTTGCCGCCACCCGATGCCACCCCCTCCTGTGATGATGACTTCAGCTGACGTATGCATACAGTGGCATCAAAACCCTCGAGTCCCGCTGCGGAAGCCACTACTACGTCGGATGCGCTCTGGCCAAGGGTCAGCTTAGGGTGGTGACCTACCTCAGCCCTCAGTCGTTCGATTGCGAGAAGGATAGGATCCAGGCCCGAAAGCCTTGATTGCGTCTTGGCAACTGGACTTTGCATGAGTTGATGGGATACTTGGTTGGTTGATGGCTTTGTTTTTTTGATATCCAGAATGATATTGGTGTTAGGAAGGATGTGGTGCTTAATGTTTGGCAATAATAGATCATAAAAATATCAGCCGCAGGCTGCACTGAATGAGATCTCAGAGAATTGAATGAAGCTCAACACCTCGCTGATGTCGCGTGCTGTTGAACTCGAATTTAAGTTGTCGCCTGCGGTTCGCGTGCAAGCACGCCATTCCCTTGGCGACATGGAGCATGGGCCAGCCACCGTGTCATGGACAGGGACCAACGCTCGGCTTTTGAACACCATCGTCGAACTTTAACGGCAATGGCACATTTGTGTAGCATTCATTTTAATGGCTGGTGCTCCAACTAACATCTGCCATAATGAGGTATGTCCAATCGTGTAACACGACTTTAACGTCGGCGTCAGCCACAGTAAAGCAACAAGACTCAACCACAACACCAACAGTGACTGGACTCAGAGGCAAAAATTGTCAAAAGAGGGATTCCGTACTAAGTGCAACACTGCTTCAACTCTATGTAAACCACAGATTAAATACCATCATCTACCTCCAAACCGGTAAGCACAAATCTCATGCAGCCTTCGTGGCTTTCAACTCTAATGCGGCCTTCTCTAACAAATCGCACGCTCTCTTGGCACCGCCTTGCGAATTCAACTCCCTTCCAACTCTTTCCGCATTCTCCTTGTACTTCGACTCTTTGAGAATCTCGTAAACAGCATTCTTGACCTGATCCACCGAGGGGTTGTCGGTCTTCAGGTCGATGCCCGCACCGACGTACGTGACCCTGGCAGACGTGTCCTTCTTGTCCTCCGACGTCCCGGCACAGATGAGAGGGACGCCGTGCGAAAGCGCCTGGGTCACGCTGCCGTAGCCGCCGTTGGTGACCAGCAAGCGACACCGGGGGAGCAGCTGGTCGTACGGAACCCAGTCGGCGATGCGGACGTTGTCCTCGACCTTGATCTTGGACCGAATTTCGTCCGCGAGCTTCGACGGCACCACCAGGAGCAGGCTCTTGTCGCCCTGCAGGGCCTGGATGGCCGGGATGATGAGCGACGTCGGGTTCATGGCGAACGTGCCCTGCGTGATGCCGACCACGCACGACGCGTTGAGCACGTCGTCCCACCACTCTGGCACGTTGACGGTCGCGTTCTTCGCGACCAGGGGGCCGACGTAGTGCGCTCGGGGGATGACCGGCTCCGGGCCCTCCTGGAACTCCAACGAGGGGCACGAGGCCTGGATGTGCAAGTACGGGCTGTAGGAGAAGGCGTCCGTGGGCTTCAGCGGCGGCAGGCCCAGCGCCTCCCTCTCCGGGTTCATCACGGGCAGCGACAGCTGCGGCTTGCTGATCAGCATCCCCAGCGCCGACTGCGCCGCATGCTTGACCGGCTCGGGCCCAACGTCCGGCAGGTACAGCGGCACGACTCCGAGTGTGGCGTAGCCGGGAATCTCGCCGAGCTCGTGCAGCGCCGCCGCGCCCTGCGGGAGCGCGTCGTTGAGGACGTAGTCCGGCTGGAACTCTGCGAGCACCCGGCGCATGTCCGCAACCTGCGCCGTCAGCCGGCCGCCGAACATGACGGCCGCCGTCTCGGCCATGTCCTTCGGGTCCGCGCCGTCGAGCTGGGCGTCGACCTTAATGACCTCCTCCGCGGCCACGAACTTCGCACCGGAGGCCAGGACGCGGGATTCTTGGGGCGCGATCGTGGTCCAGACAACTTCATGGCCGCGCTCGACCAGCTCCCTAGCCACCGCTTGCATGGGGAGGACGTGGCCCGTGGCGGAGAAGCAGTGGAGGAGGAACTTCAACGGCCGCCGGTCCTTTGAGGCGGCGGCGGCCGTTGCGTCTGGCGTCGACAGGTGCATGTCTTGTGGCTTTTCGGTGGTCAACTTCAAACGTTTGGATGATTGGTATGACGCGTTTGGACTGAGCCTGGGGGCGATTGGATGAACAGCCTGGCGTGTTCACGACACCAGGAACGAAAGCCCTCGCGACTCCCTCTCTCCCTTGCAGGACTGAGACACTAACAATTACAACCAGGATGTGTCTAGCTGTCCTGTTATCGAACTCATTACGATGTCCCCAAGCTTCTGATTCGTCGCTTGGGCCAATTTGTCAACGGTAGGAGAACGCGGAATGCAGGGTTGGCCCTCTACGGCCCATCCCTGGATGCTATCTGCCGAGATCGGGTGGCATTCGCAGGGAACATCGGTCTGAATTTCCGTTATCATTAGCAAATTAATAGCTTCTAGAAGACCCGCGAGAATAACCAGAACCTGCCGATCACTCATCAGCTCGGCTCCCTCCTGATAAGTTCCACGCAACTTTAAAAAAAGCTTACCCCGGACATTGGGGAGCCCACACGCATGAGTCGGTGATGTCCTTGAGCGAGTCATGGAGCCGTGATGTGGATTGTTGATAACATGACCCGGCACAGGGGATTGGAAGAGGGGAGGATCCCTTCAGGGTGTACCCGGCAGTTGAGAGATAGTGTACATGCACGAATAGGAGGGTCCATGGGGTCACGAGTAAAAGGGTCAACACTACCACCACCCGAGTTGCGTTCGACAAAGAGTTTCAAAGAGTTCGGCCGGAGGACTGAAAGCCGACAAACTTTCCGTTTCATTCACTACCATCACCGATCTGTCGAACCGGAAAAAAATGTCCCGCGCTGTCGATAGACTTCCCGCTCCCGCGGACGAACGTCCCATGAAGGTCATCGGCCTCGGTCCCAGCAGGTGAGTTTTCTGAGGCTCTGCGGGCAATTTGTTTCATGGTTTGGCTGAGACTCAACCTCCTTCCAGAACAGGAACTCTGGGATTATGGCAGGCCTTGAAGACCCTGGGCTACAAACCGTTCCACATCTCGGAGCTCTTGCCCTACGGCTTCCAGCAGATGAGAGCGCTCCAGGAGGCCATCATCGCCAACGACACAGAAAAGCCCTTTGGCAAGCCAGAGTTTGACAAGCTGTTTGCCGGCTATGACGTGAGTCTCCCCTTCTTTTGGTAAACCCCCAGAAGAACAAGAACATTGACCTGACTGAGAATAGTGCATCGTCGAGAGCCCGTGCTATCTCTGCCCTTCCATCATCCAGACCTACCTGGAAGACCCAGAGGTCAAGTTCATCCTGACGGAGAGGACGCCCGAATCGTGGGCCAAGTCCATCGCCGGGTCCCTCGGCGCGTACCATGCCAAGCTCGCGCAGCCGCCGCTGTCGATAGCGAGGTACTTTGACAGCTTCATCTGGGAGCTCACGGCCTTGTTCAGGGCCATGACGCACCGCTGGTCCGGCGGGTTGGAGCCGCACCAGCCCGGCTTCAACGACGCGCTTGCCAAGAGCTACGTCGAATAGTGAGTTGTGCCCGTGCCCTCCTGGCTGAAGTTACAATCACCCGTACAAAGAGACTAACTTTGTGTCAAGTCTGGAGAGCGTCAAGGCGCTGGTGCCCCCCGAGAGGCTGCTGGTTCTCAACCTGGAGAAGGGATTCGGCTGGGAGGAGATCTGCACCTTCCTGGGCCGCGACGTCCCGGACGAGCCGTACCCGCGCATCAACGCCATGGCCGACTTCCACGTCGCCGCGGAGATGGTCGTGTCCCCTGCCATCAAGAAAACCATCCGCATTTTGACGTCGTCTGCGGTTGCCGTGGCGGGCATCGGCTTCTGGTACTGGCAGAGGAGGAGATGAATGGAGCTGGTTGGCGATGCGCCTTCATGAGCTTGTCTCGTCGTCCGCCCCCAAATGATGGGGGAGAGGGAGTGTCTGAGGACTTACGGAAACATGTCGATACCCGGGAACATAGAGTTAAAAGGAATCAAGAGCGGTTATATGCCGGGACGTTCAAGAAAGGGGTCATTAACCCATTCCAACTGCGCCCACGATCTTGGTAGAATCTTCTCTCTCAGGGGCAGCGGCCCCGTAAGTGCAGAGCTTTCAGCAAGGAATATGAGTCAACCAAGCAAAGGGAAGCCATCACCACTTCCAGTCGAGTAAGTCGGCAGCCCATAGACTTGTTGAATTCCTTACTGTCTTATATATATATAGATGTAGCCAATAGGAGGCTGTAGATCAGCCCCTGCCCCATTTATTTGGGCACGCCCAGCCACTGAAACATGCCACTATTG
>WIGM01000248.1:2202-54952 GCA_014235935.1 Colletotrichum musicola | reverse complement strand
CCCTGAATCAGTGTCCAGGCAACGCAGCCACACCACCACCACGCAAACGCGCGCGCTATGACCAGGAACAGAAAGAAAAAAGAAATGAAACAAAGCCTTCATAGGCCCCGATCAAACCTCCCAAAAGGACAAGATTCACCAGTGACCTCCTCAATACCGCAGGAGTGTGCGCGTCTGGTGCAAGTGCTTAACGCGACCCCATCTTCCAAGGCTATATGTGCTGCAGCTGAATCCTAAGGAAGCGAATCGACGGGTTCGAAACGGGAGAGCGGTATTATTCCCACCTCGGCACTGTGGTCGGCCGTGAGGCGAAACATACTCAGTGAGGTAGGGTCACAGCACAGGCTGGCAACTTCATGGTACCCTGAGAGAACCAGTGATGGACTCGTTTTTTGACAGTTTGGCCTGTGGTGGGTAAGAAGAGTCGGGAGGAGAGAGGTTGCTGTTTTTTTGACTCTATTCCCAAGATGCGGGCGGCATCCCTGGCGACGCGACGCGAGCCTTGGAGACGCGAGTCAATCGAGTCTACTACGATGGATACTTAGATGAGATGCTCTTGTTCTGTCTGATTGATCCTGGTTGATTGATAGATAGGGGATATTCGCACTCGTTGCGGTCAACACTCGGGTCCATCATCACCCGATAAGCGCAGCGTTCAAGTGAAGCTATCCCAATCCGGCCAAAAGTGAAGTTATTCACAACATGGTCATCATCCACCCACTCAACAACTGCCGAGCTGCCTACCTCCCGCTCGGCCGACAGCCCGCAACATCCGGCTCGCCCGAACCATTACCAAGCAAATGGAACGCTGAAGAATTCTTCACTCACGCACTCCCCACTCTCCTCAGGGACAACAACCAAAGAAAAGCGTCATCTTCTCCGCACCCATGAGCCGATCACCAGTCTACCGGATTGCCCTCTCAGCGACGAACCACCCGCTCGTACCGAAAAGCCGGGGCAAAAGACAAACCCAATGGCCAATGGGGCCGCACCACCGCGGAACGGGGCCGCGACAAGGATCCGCCGGCTGTCGAGTCAGTCTCCAGGCCCGGAGCAGAGTCGCATCGTCGGGCCCTGGCGTGGCGGCATGAGCAGTCATTGCGTCATGCCTACCTGTGCTTGACAAGAAGTGATGGTATTCGACCCACGATGCGGCGAGAGGCTTTTGGGTATTTCAAAGGGCCTTCTCGTCTTTCTCGATAAACTGATTGCAGGTTGAGCTTCACAGGTTTTTACCAATCTCTATCAACTCCACAACACCAATATTAAAATGGCACCCACAACCACCGACGCCTGGTCCATTACCGGCACCAGCAAGGAGAACTGGGACTCTCTCGAGCTCAACAATAACGTCCCCATTCCCCAGCTGGGCGACTACGACGTCCTCGTCCAGGTCGAGGCCGTCTCCCTCAACTTCCGCGACCTCGCCATCCCCAAGGTGAGTGTACCACTCTCTCAAGACATCACCACCACTAACAACCCCAGGGCCTCTACCCCTTCCCCGTCAGCTACCCCCGCGTCCCCGCCTCCGATGGCGCCGGCCGCGTCCTCGCCGCCGGGCCCAAGGTAACCCGCTTCCGCGCCGGCGACGCCGTCACGACCCTATTCAACCAGCACCACCAATCCAACCCCATCACCCCCCTCGCCGTAAACTCCGGCCTCGGCGGCGCCCTCGACGGCACCCTCCGCCGCCACGCCGTCCTCCCGGAGCACGGCCTCGTCCCCTCCCCCTCCTCCCTCTCCGCAGCCGAGGCCAGCACCCTCCCCTGCGCGCCCCTAACCGCCTGGAACGCCCTCTACGGCCTGTCCTCCAAGGCCCTGAAGCCAGGCGACGTCGTCCTGACCCAGGGCACGGGCGGCGTATCCCTCGCAGCGATCCAATTCGCCCTCGCCGCCGGCGCGACAGTAATCGCAACAACATCCTCCGCCTCCAAGGGCGAGCGCCTGAAGAAGCTAGGCGCGCACCACGTCATAAACTACAAGGAAACGCCCGACTGGGGCGCCGTCGCAAAGTCCCTGACGCCCAACGGCGAGGGCGTAGACCACGTGATCGAGGTCGGCGGCCCCGGGACAGTCGCCCAGTCCCTCAAGGCGGTGAAGCTGGAGGGCGTCATCTCCATCATCGGGTTCCTCTCGCACGGGGACAAGGCCGCGTCGGAGAAGCAGCCGACGCTGCTCGACGCGCTGAGCAACATCTGCACCGTCCGCGGCATCTTCGTCGGCTCGCGGCAGCAGTTCGAGGAGATGAACCGGGCCATTGATGCTAATGGCATCAAGCCCGTCGTCGACGAGAGGGTGTTTGGGTTCGAGGAGGTCAAGGAGGCGTACCAGTACCAGTGGGATCAGAAGCACTTTGGCAAGGTCGTTATCAAGATCTAGGTCGGCTGTTGAATAGTGCAAATGAAGAAACGTGAATATGAACAACACACAAGCATGCTCAAGGTGGCATTTCGGAGTGATGTGAATGAGGTTGATTCTCGAGTCTTGCTGTCGTGATACTAGTGCTGTACTTCAATTTGCCATCCCCAACGCCTACCCATGCTCGGTTCCCTGATCAAATCATGCCTCCCCTAATTTCACTTATCCTCCCCTCACTGTTTCTGGTCTGGAATCTCCTCGATAAAGCCAGCAGGCGGCCTCGAAGCCTGGCCGCTCTTGAGCACCCTCCCCTCGACGATCGGGCGACCGGCAGAGTCGTATTGTCGCGTCTCGAAATATGCTGGCTGCCCGAGGCGCTGCGACGCCGTCTTGACGGTGCTCCCTTCGGGCGTGGTCTGACTCTGCCTCGCGTAACGGTGCGCCTGCATCTTGCCGTTGACCGTGATGGAGGACGAGAAGGAGATGGACGAGGAGCTCCAGAAGGGCATGGCTGCGGTGGTTGTTGTGGTCTTTTGTGTGTCTTTGGGTGTTGTTTCTGGGGTTGTCGATCCCGCCGATGAAGCTGGTGATGTTTCGGTAATAAGTCCGGCGAGGTGAGGTGGGATTTGGAGGTTCCCGGAGGATGGAATGTTCGGGTTGCTGCCGTGTCACGTGGGAATCGTCTGGTGATGTTTCCAGGTGTTGCATCATTGGCCCCACCGGACGCGCATACGTCATAACCTCGGAACTTGTCGCGCGTTCCAGGCGAATCACGTTGAGCGTTTCCAGACAAGCAGGTTGAGTTGCGACGGTTCCCTGATTTGTATGTCGTGTTTTGATTGGTTCGTGATAATGTGCGTGGTCGAGCATGATGAGGAGTGTCGAGGGGGGGCTTCATAACAGACCCTCAAGCTGAGTGTCCCATTAATGCCTTTAGTCCTACAACGACTGCGGAGAGAAGCAAAGAGGGTGTAACGGCGACGAGGGCGAACGACGAGGGGGACGGACAAAATTAATTAAGGTGGATAGTAATAGCCTATATAGGGTAGCTGGAGGAGCGCCTCCTTGTAGGAGTCAAGATGCATAGATGTGTATGTAAATTCTATTCCTCGATTGACGAAAAGACCGAGTTGGAGGCTCTCCCTAAATGGTTTCCCGTACCACTAGAACAAAGAAGAAACGATCAAGTCACTTGGCTTCAGCCTGTCTTTCAGCTCGCTTACCCCGGCCGCCCCACAGGAACATCGAAGTAAAGTGTCTAATATCTGAATAATGCACTTCCCTATAATCGCTACGGAAACTCCGTCAGCCAAATTCTCATCAGCGTTCAAACGGGAGCCTCACATCACCTCCTCAACGACATTGACCCGGAAGACCTGGAGTTTGACGTCCTCATTCCTGGGACTCGGCGTTGCGTTCTTCTCCACGTCGATGAGCATCCAAGCCTTCCCCTCTCCGCCGATGTTGGTTGGCATATAACAGTAATCCAGATCCCAAAAGAACTCGCGGTCAAAGTTGCGCTGCATAAAGTCGTTCGCCAGGGTGATGGAGCGCCCGAGGGGCGGGCCGGGGATCTTCTCGACCTGGACCCGGAAGCAGTATCTCACAGGTGGTTTCTCGGTGAGGGGGGGTTTTGTCTCTGAATCGGTGCCGCCATCAGCGTCAGTTGGATGGCTTTCTGAAGTCGTGTTTGAGGCTGGAGGAGGAGAGATTATAAAGGAGGGGATTTGCTGCGCGGAACCAACACAAACAACGCCCAAACCTCAGGCAACAAGACCAAGACTCGCTCTCTCTAGAAACCAACTCTCAGCTACGTCAACCAACAGAAGGCGACCTTCCACGACCACCCAGACCGTTGCCCAATGAAAACACCGTCAAGACAGCCTTGTGATCCGACGTCCAGTCATTCTCCCCATGCCCGGGAATCGGCCTCGGTTCCCCGACAACAAGCTCCTCAGATCCCAAGACCTTAACCCCCTCCCGGGGCCGGAAGTAGACAAAGTCGATCCGATCCATCGGCTCCCTCCGCCCCTCATTCTCCACAAACACCGGACTCCACGTAACCCCCGGCCTGTCCTTCGGATCCGGGTGCACCGTCCGGAACGAGTCCACCATCCCCCCAACCTCCGTCGGCTCCACGGACGTCGGCCACCTGACCAGCCCCTGACCGCAATGCTCCCCCTCAAGCCCATCAACCCAATCCAAATGACTCGGGGCATTGAAATCCCCAACGAGAAACACAGGCCTCTTCCCCTTCAAATCCTCTCCCATCGAGCTTACAACCTCCTTAATCTGCCCCGTCCTCCCAGACTCCCCCTCCCGAACCATGACCTCCACAACAGTCATATTATCAAAGCAGAAATCATAAGGCCCGTACGGATCATAACCCAAATGCACGATCCAAACAACGACCTCCCGCCCACCGACATCAACCCTCACCCACCCGGCCCGCTCCCCAGCCGCAGTGCCCGCGTCGACGATGGGGTACCTACTCACAGCGCCAACGCTCATGGGTCCCTGCCAGGAGTACCATCCCAGAGCCTCCCCGAGCCGCGCGGCGTGTCCGCCGGTGGTTTCTTGCAGCCCCACGACGTCCGCGCCGCTACCCGCCAGGAACCGGAGCTGCTTCTCGTGATAACCCTTCACCTGCGTCCCGCCATGCCACAGGTTCCAGCTCATAACGCCCAACTGCTCCACGAGCAAACCCCCCGCCGGCTTCACGGGAATCCTCACCTTGATCCTGGCAGACGACTTCCCAACAGCAACGTCAACAACAACCTCCCCCGTCCCAACCTCCCCAGCCGTCCCAAAAACAACACCCTCTCTCGAGACATTCACCCACTCATCCCCATCAACCTTGGAAAACACTCCCTCCCCCTTTCCACCACCAGCCCTAAACCCACCAACCTTCATCTCAAACGCCTCCCCAACCCTCACATTCCTACCCACAACCTCCTCCACCACAAACCTCACCGGCCCCTTCGCAAACGCAACAGAAACGTTAACAGGCTCCGCAAGCCACTCATACCCATCCCTCGCTAGGAAGAAAGCAGTATACTCCCCAGGCGTAAGCGTCTTCCCCTCGACTCGGACCGTGCCGTTGCCACGGGTGGCATAGCTCCAGGCAAGCGACTCCTCGACGAATTTTTCCTCGACCGGGCCGCCGTGGGATGCGCGGTATACACCCACCCAGTTCTTGTCGTTGGGTTTGGGCGTCGAGTAGGCAAAGGTAAGCTGCGGCTCGTCGGGGAGGAAGGACAGCGTGCCGGCGCGGCATGTCGCCAACAGTAACGGGATAATCGACAGACGCATTTCCCGGTGTTCGAATGCTGGTTGCGATGACCATCAAGAAAGAAAGGTACATAAAAGGGGGAAAAACAGAGATTTTATGGCATCATTCAAAGGTCACGTAAGGTTGAGCGGGTCAACACACACCAATTCATCAGGATTCAGCTTCGCCATCAGCGTAGGATCTGCCCCTGGTAATCGCCCACTTGGCGGAGCTGTATCGAGCTAGGCATCAGCAATGGCACCAATCGGGGGGCCAGACATCAACACCTGCGCGTCTTTTAATATCCAGAGGATTCACTCACGTCACGTATTTCGGGCACAGGAACCGATTTTGCAAAAAGATGGATTGTCTGTATTCAAAATGTCTTGCATCTCGCGTCCGGCATCCCGCTCCGTCGCATCCCGAGCGTTGCGGGACCGGCACCTCTCCGCAAATGACTCGGGCCCTTACTTCTCCAGAGCCTCCTTCTCGGCGAAGTGGTCGTCGTCCCCGAGGTCCGTACGCTGGTCATCGTCCGTGCTAGAGAAGTAGTCGCCGAACACGCGCTGCTCAATGTCCAGGTCCTTCCACGACACGCCGTGCGCCTTGCGGCTCTGCCTCCGGAAGAAGACCCTCTTTGCCCACTTCCACGACTCGACGCCTGCGAAGAAGAGACCTGCAGCCACAAACACGATGGCCCATTCCCACGAAATGCCCTTGTGCTTGAACACGACCGTGTTGATCACGGGAATGTACAGCAGCGGAAACAGCGTCACGAACCCGAGGATAATGGCCCAGAACAGGAACTGGTTCCTCCAAACGTCAATCACCCACTGCGTCAGATACTTCTTGGATACTGGCTGCATACGGAAGAAGGAGCGCCGCATATCGATCATCTCCCAGGCCAAAAACAACGCAAACCACGTGAGGCAAGCAAACGTGGTGGCACGCGCCCGAAACACGGTATCACAACTCTCGTTGTAGTCCTTGTTGCAGTTTTCTCCCAGCTCTCCGTTTCCGAAGCCGTAGACCACCAGCGAGAAACTAGAAAGGCAGAGCGCCGTGATCCACAGGCCGTAGAAGATCATGTCGACGAGGAATTCCATGGTGAAGATGCCCGTCTTGAGAGATTGGGGCGGCCGCCGCATGATGTCCGGCACCGCGCGCTCGAAGCCTAGGCCCATGTCGGGCATACCGGACGTGGCCATGATGATCCAGACGATTTCGACGGGCGCGAGCGGAAAGACGGAAAGCCCTCGGCCGTCCTTGAACACGAGACCAACGAGAAGCGTACCGGCCTGCGCAATGTTCTCGGCCAGGACGTGGAGAACGAACTTCTGGATGTTGTCAAAGATGCGGCGGCCTTCTTCGATGGCTGCCACGATAGAAGCGAAGTTGTCGTCCGTCAAGACGATATCCGAGGCGTCCTTCGCAACGTCTGAGCCGGACTGTCCCATGGCAATGCCGACGTCGGCACGGCGGAGAGAAGGGGAGTCGTTGACGCCGTCGCCTGTCTGTTGTTGTTGATATCAGCAGCTGTCCTTTTTCTTTCGGGCATCGTGAAAACTTACCATGGCGCAGAACTTCTTGCGGCGATGGAGGGCCTCAATCATCCTGACTTTGGTGCTGGGCGCACATCTGGCAATCACAAGAGGAAGAACCGGAAGCCTATCAACCTCGTCGTCGCTCAGGGCATCGAATTGCGAGGCGGTCATGACCATGGCGTCTGCGACGTTCCGGGCCACCCGCTCTATGCGGGTGGGCAAGATTCCGACCTCGATGGCAATGGCCTTGGCCGTCTCGGGGTGGTCGCCGGTGAGCATGTGCACCGAGATGCCTGCCTCGTGACACTGGCGAACGGCAGGGGCAGACTCGGGACGGGGCGGATCGTAGAGACCGATAAGACCGCGGAAGACCAGGTCGCACTCGACCGACGCACGCTCGACCTCGTCGCCCTTGCTAGGGGATCCGGCATACGGCTTGCTTGCTAGGGCAAGGACACGCAGTCCCAGGCCAGCCAGAGCCTCCATGTTGCGCAAGATCTCCTCCCGGAACTCGGGGGTCATGTCGACCAGCTCGCCGGAGTCCTGCGGGGTGTACTTTGTGCAAATCTGGATGACGCGCTCGACGGCTCCCTTGGTGTAGGCGAAGTACTCGTTGGTGGTGTTGTGCTTCATGATGACGGACATGCGCTTCACGTCCGAGTCGAAGGGCAGCTCGGCAATCTCGCTCCACTCGGCGCTCTCGCCAGTAGTCAGGCGCATACGGTTCCAGTCGAAGCGAGAGGCGAAGACCTGGATGGCGATCTCGGTAGGGTCACCGCGGGCGACCCACTGGTCCTCCTTCTTGTTGATGGTAGCGAGGTTGGCAAGCGAAGCGACGTGAAGGAAGGCGGCGAGAGTGCTCTTGCTCTGCTGCAGAAGCTGCTGGGCATCCGTGACAGCCCCGGTGGCGGAGCCGCCCTTCTGGAAGTCGAGGTGCCTAGGCGAACGCTCGTCAAATCGGATGTCTCCGGTGGTCGGGTCGAAAGGAGTGGTGGAATTTTCGACGGTGTAGGTGCCCATGCCCGGAAGCCAGGCGCCGCGGGCGAGCATCTTGCCCTGGGTCAGGGTGCCCGTCTTGTCGGAGCAGATGTCCGTCACGGCGCCGAGGGCTTCCAGGGACTTGAGGTTCCGCACGATGACGTTACGCTTGACCATGCGTTTGGTGCCGGCTGCCATGGTGATGGTAAGAACGACGACGAGACTGGCCGGGATCATAGACAGGCCTGTAGCCACGGCGTAGATGATAACCTCCTGGGACGCCTCGAACTTGTTGGCACCAAGAACGATGATGGCGCAGACGATGGCGATGCCGAATAGAAGCATGGCTAGCTTGGAGAGCTTCTTTTGCAGCGGGGTGCCGACGTTGACGCCGAGGAAGCGGCCGATGGCGTCGGTCATGGTCAGGGTGTAGGCCTCGAGGTAGCGGTGGGGCTTCGCCTTGCCGTTGGGCTTGCGCTTGACCTCGCGGACCTTGGAATCCTTCTTGCGCAGGGCAGACGCGATGGCGCCGATCTCGGTGTAGACGCCTGTTGCGAAAACGATTCCCTTGGCACGACCCTTGGTGACATTGGAAGAGCTGTAGGCAACGTTGAGGCGGTCGCCGGGTCCAGTGTTGTCCTGAAAGGTGGCGTCCTCGTTCTTTCGAACGGGCAGGGATTCGCCGGTCAGCAGGGCCTCGTCGGTCTCGAAGTTGACGGCCTCAATGAGTCTGGCGGTGGTCAGCGGTCAGCGGGAAAACTGATGATCATATCCAGAGCTTGATGCCTTACCTAACGTCTGCGGGAATGGTGTCGCCCGTCTTGATCTCGACAAGGTCGCCGGGGACGATCTCGCCGGAGGGTACGACCATGGACTCGCCATCGCGGACGATGTTGGCTGTAGGGGAACTCAAAGACCGGAGAGAATCCATGGTCTTCTCGGCCGAGTACTCTTGGAAGAAGCCGACGATGACGTTGAGGAGAATAACAAAGGTGATGACACCGCCTTCAATCCACGACTCGATGCCGAAGCTGACGGCCATGGCCAAGATGAGAACCTGCGCTCTGCGTTAGTCTGCGAAGGGGACGTCACGGTGGTGTTGACTTAACCATGGTCATGGCATTGGCGATCTGGGCGACGATGATCTTGAGGGGCTGGACGCCCTCGACCTCGCCCAGGTCATTGTGGCCGAACTCTTCGAGACGGGACCTGGCCTCGGCGGCGGAGAGACCGTTGAGGGTGTTGGCACGGAGCTCTTCGGCAACTTGGTTGTAGGAGAGAGCATGGGCGGGCTGGGTGAGAGGCCTGTTGGACTGCCCGGAGACGTGGGCCTCGTCGGGCTTCACAGCCTTGGACTTGGCCATGGCAGGCGACGCGTCTGGGGGAGAGGCGACGGACGACAATGTTGGCAGACGACGGCGACGAGGATCGCGAGATGGTTCAATGGTGGTTGGAAAAGAAGAGGCTCAGAAGCGACGACGATGACGTAAGGCACCTAAGTAGGTAGATATCCAGACAGATAGTCGGCGTCGAGACTCAGCAGGGACTGGTCAGAGTAGCAACACAGAGGCAAGTGTTCGATTGAGGTGTCATTGGAGGGTGTACAATGGCGATGATGGAGCAGGAGAGAAAGACGCAAGCAGTTGCAAAGAGGGGCGTCGCTTCCTTTTGAGGTGCCGGTCCACGATACGGATGACGGCGGGCTGCGACTTCCCTCTCAAAGTCGGTACGGAGTGCATTTCCTGACGTACCTGCTCCGTAGGCGCAGCTACTCGTCACCAAACAGGAAGGCCGACACCCGCGAGCGACGAACGCCTCCTCCTGCCGGTGGAAGCATCCCGCCAATACTCCTTGTGACAGACCGAGTTTAACTGGTTGGAAGGACCGAAAGGGACCCTCTCGCCAAGCAGTGTGGGCATCTTGGCCTCCTTGGCGGATGGGGCTTTTGGCAGAGGGCAAAGTCGAAGGAAAGGAAAGAGCGGCACACAGTCTGACGGAATGCAGGAAAGAGTGAACAACGGGAAGGAGGCACCTTGAGCTCCCCAAGTCACCTAGGACAATGGCGAGGAAGGCATGACATCAGACGCCAAGCCCGCCCGAATGCGAACGGTAACGGCACGACGGCGGGAAGGCGCGTTGGCTTCCGCGGCGGAACAGGCACTCGGTTTGTCTGCCCAGGCACTCGCTGGCTGTTTCCAGTGTTTCCCGGCGCTGTTTTCCCTCTTTCTTGCGCTGGCGGGCCGGTCCCGGGTCTCCGGCTAGCGGTGAGCGTTCCCTCCCATGCCCCGGAGCGGGGGGTAAACCCCACTGTCATCCCACTGTCCAGGGCCCTGTACCGGGCAGAGCATAGCGGGCACAGCGCCCAGGGACCGGACCAGAACACTGGGGGAGGTGCGCCTTCCCGGGGTCGACGCAGGGCGCTTGGCGGGGTTGAACATGTGCTCTGGTTTGACAATGTGATTGGCTAAGGGTATCGGAAGCACTTGAGTGGAGCGATAACAGAACCCACACATCTCCACCCGCCTTGGCTCGGCTCGAATTCGCAGTCAAGTTTTCTGCAGCGAGGGCAAGTGCAACTGCAACTGCAACTTGGCGAGATATCCCGCATCTTCCAAGAAAACCAAGAGAAGTTAATATCGATACACAGTTATAAATTTTGGAAACTTATCAGAAAATACCTCACGAATCATAGGACGTTCGAGACGATCCCGCCACGGACGAACCTCAAGAGGGATCAGGGGATCTCACCATCATCAATCAGCCTCTCCGTCGTCCTATCACCAACTTCTCGACCTGTTTCATTAGCCCAACCGACAGCAATGCGCACCTCATCCAGCGTCCGCAGCTTGCTTCAGGGACCTGAATGCAGCTCACGCTCAGAGACCATGCAACGCACTCGCATCCGCCGAGAAAGCTTGATCCCGTCATGATCCGCATTCTGCTGCCCGCCCTGGGCAGAAATCTCGGTAGACAGCTCGCGTGACTGCTTTCCGCATTGGCAATCGCCTTCTTCGCAAGCCAGGGACATGTACCCGTCAGGACCCACACTCAGCCACAGCCCCACTGTGACGGACCGGCACCGATGCTCCGCTCCGGAGACTTTCCCCAGACCCGGTACAACTCTCTCCGTAGCGGCACCATGTTGCGCCGGAGGAGTCAGCTAGCGCTTGAACAAGCCAAATGTCACCGAACTTCCGAGGATATAAATCCCCGTCACCAACGAGCACACCTGCAATGCTCACAAAATGCAGCAACACCTCGCATCCAACATGTCGCACATCCTACTACCCCTCGACCTGGCCGCATACGCCCTCCTCTCATCCTACTGCCTCTGCGGTTGTCTCACAGAGCACTTCTCCGTCTTCCGTGGCTGGCTCGCCGTCCACGACCGCACACATCTCAAAGCCCTCCAAACCGCTAGCGGCCACGGCGTCCTCTTCACCTACGTCGTCCCAAAGGCGATTCTCACTGTCATGAACGCCTATCTTGTGATGCACCCGCCGCTTTCCCAAGCCAATCGGGGAGTCGTTGATGGGTCGCTGCAATTCAGCCTGGCGATGTTGGGCATCTCGTGGGCCTCGTCGTTTCTCGTGCAGGTCCCGCTGCAGTTGCGCATTCGTGAGACGGGGGATCGGGGGCTGGTGGCGCGGTTGTACAAGACAACTTGGCTGCGTACCGTCACCATGTGCCTGAGTGTTTGCAGCATGTATTGGCTTGTGTTCAACGAGGCGTTCAGGGCTTAGGAGGAGGTAGCATTGAGTCTCTGCTGCGGAATACCTGGGAGGAGTATCGAGGACATTGCCCAAGTTGGAAGCTGTATTAAGCAGTGAGTGAAAGAGGACTATATGAAGCTACAACGTCCACTCCGTATTATCTGGTATCTCCCATGATCACTAGAGAGCTCTGCAGATCAAGGGAACGAGGGAGCAAGTCGTATTTTTCACCGTCATATATTTACTTAAAACTCTAACGGAAGGGCAGTCACAAAGATGGCCGCCCGGTATTTAAATGTTTCAAAGCAAATCATTACTCAATTCCTCCCAAAAGACATGAAATCCAACCTCATAACCATCATTCATAAACCAATGCAATGCAGAACGCCAGAAATTACAGCCGTGACCGAACAGCCCCCTTAGACTCTCCTTTAACTGCGGAGAGCAACGGCTCGGCGGTGACGGTAGCCCTGATCCGACGCCCGAAATACTCAATCTCGACGGCGTCCCCTTCCTTCACCGAGCTGGGCAGGTAGCTGTACGCAACCGGCTTGCCCACCGTGTACCCGAACGCGGCGTTGGTCACATACCCCACAACCTTTCCGCCCGAGAACACCGGCTCCTTGCCGAGGACGACCGACTTGCCATCGTCGACGTTCAGAAACCGCAGACGTTTAGCCGCCTCCTGCCGAGACAGTCGCTTGACAGCAGCCTCGCCGACGTAACCCGTCTTGCTGAGGTCAACGGCGAACCCGAGCCCCGCCTCGAACGGGTTGTGCTCCGTCGTGACATCCGAGCCGTACGTCCGGAACCCAGCCTCCAACCGCAGCGCACTGAAGGCCGCCCTCCCCGCGGCGATCACCCCGTGCGGCTGCCCGGCCTTCCACAACGCGTGCCAAAGACGCTGCCCGTTGTCCGGGCTCGTGTAGATCTCCCAGCCTTCCTCGCCGACGAACGACAGCCTCACGGCAAGCACAGGGATGCCGGCGATGACGGCCGTTTTGACGTGCGAATGAGGCAATCCCTTGGTTGTGAAGTCGTCGGAGCTGACCGAAGCAACGACGTCCGCGGCGCGAGGGCCCCAGAGGCCGATGCCGCAGGTGGCTCCCGTGACGTCCCGGACTTGCGCCCACTTGGCCGGCGTCCTTTTCGTTTGCAGGCGAGCTTCGCGGGTGAGGTAGGCTTCGTCGACGGGGCCGTTGACGGCGAGTTGAAACAGGTCGTCGAGCAGTCTCGCAACGAAGATGTCGCTCTTGACGCCGCCCTGCTCGTCGAGCATCAGGGTAAATGTGACGGAGCCGGGCTTCTTCGAGACGTCGCTTGTCGTAACCCGTTGGATCAGGTCTACCGCCCCGGGTCCGGATACCTCAAGCCGCCGAATGGGCGTCAAATCGAACATGGCAGCCGCTGTGCGCGTCTTCCACGCCTCGGCCGCGGCGATAGGTGAGTAGTACCTCGCCGACCACACATCCCGTTCCCTGGGCTTCCAAGCGTCTGGCAGTCGCGCAACAAGACCGGCGTTGGCCTCATACCACTGCGGCCGCTCCCATCCTCCCGCCTCGAGGAACTTCGCCCCGAGCTCTTGCTGCCGGGCATAGAACGGGCTGACGCGAAGCCCTCGTGGTGACTCGCGCGGCTGAAGCGGATGCAGAACATCATAAACCTCGACGAAGTTCTGCTGGCACGTCTCGCTCACGTACGCAGGGCTCAGCTGGACCTTTTCAAAGCGTGAGATATCACACTCAGATAGGTCAACCTCTGCCCGGCCATTCGTAAGAAGCTGCGCGACGGCGCGAGCGACACCGGCGGAGTGCGTCACCCAGACAGCCTCAGCGACCCAGAACCCTTCAAGATGAGGCGCCCTCCCGACGAGCGGTCCGCCGTCCGGCGTGAAGGACATGATGCCGTTGAATCCCGTCGCGATCTCGCTCTCCGCCAGCGCGGGGAGGAGCTTCTTGCTAAGCTCCCACGCCGGCGCAAAGTCTTCCGGGGTAAACTCCATCCGCGACGGCATGTTGTGCTCGTCGACTTTCCCGGGCGTCTCGCCCAGCGACGCGGCGACGACGGGCAGCGGGCGGTGTCCGTAGAAACCGATGCCGTAGGCGTCGCCGTGCTCGCGGTAGTACAGGTCGCGGTCTTGGTGTCGGAGGATCGGCAGCCGCGCGCCGTTGACCTCCGGGTTCTTCCCCTTTTGCGCCGGTACGGGGGTCGTCTTTGCGTATTGGTGGCCGACGGGGAGCAGCGGGACTGGAAGGCCGACCATGGCGCCAACCTCGACGCCCCAGAAGCCAGCGCAAGAGAGAATGATGTCAGCGGGGATGGTGCCGCTCTTCGTGATGACGCCGGTGACGCGACCACCCTCGCGATCGATGCCGATGACGGGCGTACGGTCGAGGTATCGTACGCCAGCTTTGCGTGTGCGCTCAATGAGCGTCTGCACTGCTTTCGCAGCCAGCGCAAGCCCATCTGAGGGGATATGCAATCCTCCAAGTACGATGTCGGTGTTGAGAAGGGGGTAGACCTCGCGGCACTGATCAGGGGTAAGAAGTGTCGCCTCAATGCCCCATGACGACGCCCAACCGTGCTTGCGCTTGAGATCCTCTAGCCTTTCAGGAGTCTCAGCGACCTCGAGGCCGCCGACCTGGTTGAAGCAGCCGAGGGACAGCAGCTTCTCGACGGTGTAGCTAGCAAAGCCGCTGAGCGTCTTGGAGGAGTTGGTCTGGAACACGAGCCCGGGGGCGTGGGACGTCGAGCCGCCGGGCATGTCCAGCGGCCCCTGCTCGACGACGGTGATGTCTGTCCATCCGCGCGAGACCAGCTCGTCGGCGATGTTGGTACCGACGATGCCGGCGCCGATGATGACGACTTTCTGAGAGGTGGTGGCGTTGGAGAAACTCATCTTCGGCCGGCGGGTTGTGAACAAGGATGAAGGTTGCGAAAAGTATTTTGAGAATATCGATGGGGAGACGACCCCTTCCGTGCACCACATTACTCGGGGATAGCTTAAACGCAACGATGTGATGTTCGACTTTTAAACAACTCACGAACTAACACATGAGGTCAGGCTCGATGACTCCAAAAACGGCTTCTCTCCAACTAACACCGGAACCCCGCATCGCAAGAGCTCCTTTTCATCATATCTTACGATAAGCGATTGAAGACCGCAAAACAGACGCGGCTATTGATAGAAGCAAACCAACAACAAGCTCCGCGCCGCCGCTCCCACCGGAACTTGAGACCGAGCGATCACGTGATCGGCATAAGAAACCGATGCCGGCCGTCCTCGCCGAGGCGCGTGGCCAAGCACCACGCAGCATCATCAACAATCACCCTTCACACCTCTGCCGAAATCCTTACATCGCCACGTAACCTTGGCTTTTCATCCCGATTCGGTTGTGATAACACTCAAAGTCCCGTTCGAAAGCAGAGATAGCCGACCCCTTCCACCCCCCGGTCGACCGCACCCCCGGGTTCGGTCGAGCAAACAGACGGCGCGGGATAAGGCACGGCGTAATACCTCTTCAACGACAGGACGGAGAGGAGAGCTGCTGCATGGCAGACGAGACGATCCGTCCCAGATGGAGGATCTAGACCGTTCACACACCCCCCCCCGTCCCATCCCCACACCCCTCCCATTCCCCGAGTCAATGGTTGGGCACTTATCAAGCATGTCCTTTGGATTTGATGTCGATACACGTGGGCTTCTCCTGCACTCCTGCGGAGCACCGCGATACCGTGGGCAAACTCTGAGCCTCGCGCGGCGCGATGCATCGTGACTCCGCCCGCATCTCGATGGCACACGCAGCATCGTGAGCCACAAACCTCCGTTGTCGGAAGGCAAGCCGCCCATCACTTACTGTTGCTTACCACCACCGCGACGATCGCGGGTTCCGGGACATCCGTCCTGACGCCCAACCACGTACTCACGATTACATACGGGATGGTCCATGGCCGAGGGGTGACGCACCACACTCGGACGGAACATCACGTCGGTGAGGGTGGGATATCACGATGACATGCCGTGACAAGGGAACCAAAAGAGGGGTCTGACAACAACCATAGACAGGTCCTTGGCGAAGACGGACAGAAAACATTGCGGACCCTGAAAACAATCGTCACAAGAAAAAGGACACTAGCAGACGTCCTAAGGTAGCTCGACGTAGGATCAACAGACGGAGCCGAGAAGGGGACGAGTGGCCAGCGACCACAGGGGACCACGAGACGAACACCGTGCCCCGTTCTCGGATCGCAGGCTACTAGTTACTAACGACTCCAACTGCCGCCGACGATCCAGACCACTCGCCTCGCCCCGACTCGTAGACTTGGGTCTTTTCGGCCTATCACTCCAGGCACATTTCTCAGCCACCCCTCCCCGCCGGTCCAGGCCCTCCGAGTCCCGGCATGACACCTCCAAGAGAGAGGGCCAGAACGCGAGGAGACAGAGAGGGGATAATCCCGGCTCACTCCGCATGATCCACCCTTGGGTCACGGTCGTATTGGCTGTGGCCGTCTCTTCGGGGGGGCACTCGAGAGCGCGCGCCGTTCCGTAATGGGCATTCTTTGCATGAGGGGGGTGGGTTCCCCGCGGCGAGGGAAACTCATCATGACACTTCGTCCAATGGATGACACGCCCTGACGATCCAAGCGGCGGAGTAGTTGTCCTCGTCTTGATGTTATGGGCGTGACAACCATAAAGACGTTGGTTGGCTGGGACCTCATTTCACACCCCGAAGCTGAATATCCTACCTCCCGCAAGCACCGGCAGCGACGATGACGGACGACGGCGATGGTAGCGGACGGCAACGAAAACAATAGACAGTAGTAGGAATAGTAGATATACTAGTATTAAGACTGACAACAGTCCCCCGGCAGAAATATGTCACGGCTTACAACCATCACCAACTGGAGAGTATCAGCTGCATCATGACAAAGAAAGGGATATCGAGGAACATGGGTAATCATTATCGAGCATCATCACTTCTGGCCGTAGCAAAGAACACACTCCTAAACACCAGCATCTAAAAGACGCACATCATCAATACCCAATTTACCCGCTCTATCAACACAGCATTCAAGACAAGAAACGCCTGCCCCCATCATGAAGAAAACAAAGACAAAGTAACCCGCTAGAACTGATTAAACATGATGTTGTTAAAGTTGTCACCCTCCCACCAGGCATTCCCGGTCTCCGCCTGCAAGTCGGGCAGGTCTCCGATGTTGATCAACTGCGACGAATCCGCATACAGCCACGGCGTCGTGTTGAACGTGAGACTGTCAATCTGATCAACGGTCGGCGTGTCAAACACATTCTGCCGCGCGGGCCCAGCCGTTGCCGCGGCAGTAGGCATCACCGCCGACGACACGCCGCCGTGCCGGCCGTGGCTCGGCTTGTACGACAGCGTCGGGGCGTCCTGCCCTCCGTCGGCGGTGTTAATGGTGATCTCGGGCGACGTGGCGACGATGATTTCAAGCGTTGAGCCCTCGCCGTCGTCGGCGGGAGGTATGGCCGGTGCCAGTGAAGCATCGAGCAAGCCGGCGGTGGGGATCTCGCGTGACCCCGTCGTGGAGTTGAACTGCAGGATCTCCCACATGAGCGGCACGCTGAGGTAGATTTTGGACGGCATCCAATCCTCGACGTCCATGCTCTCTGACCCAGCGGCGATGCGCGTCATCCGGTCGAGGTTTCGGTCCTATTCAGGAGGTTAGACTCCAACTTCTTCAAGGTGTGGTGACGAGAGAACCACTCACCAAGGCGTCGCAGGCAGCAGAGCACGGGATGAAGCTCTTCAAAAACCGGCGACACTTCGCAAAGTCCGTGTTAGACTTGTGCTTCAACCGAGCAGCCGCAGCGCAGCAGTAGTAAAGATGCACCGTCGCCGCGATGGCCGCAACATGCCCGAAGAAAGGATCGACGAGTGGCATCTGCTTATCAACAACCATGTCAATCATCCTCACGATCCACGTCGCGTGCAGCAGCGCCTGCTCCGACGACCTCCTCCAGAAGGTGTTCGGGATCCCCAGGTTCGGGTTGTGCTGCGCGCCGACGATGTAGAGAAACGGGTGGTTCAGCACCGTCGGGATCGCGTGGTACGTGAACTGCTCCTTGAGCCAGGGCGCCCAGTAGTCCCGGTTGATCTTCAGCTCGTCCACCTTTCGCTCGTAGAACTTGACCGAGTCGTAGCGGTGGCACATCGGGATCCGGTTCTCCGTCTCCATGAAGTCCGAGAGCACGCGCGCGTACGTCGAGTCGTGCCGCCACGGCTCCTTGAGCACGTTGTGCGAGCAGTCCGACACGTACCGCCGCACCTGGCTCCAGACCCAGCCGAGCCGGACGCTCGTGTTCCAGATGCCCGGCTCGCTCGGCGTCGACGTCCCGAGGTCGTCCCTCGGCAGCGGCGGCGCCCGGGGGTCCTGCTCCGCCCCGGCGCCGCTGTTGCTGCTGCCGCCGGCCCCGCCTGATGGGTAAGAGGGCCGCCAGATGTCCGTCGGTACGCTCAGGAGGCCGTCCTGCCGTCCGTAGGACTGCTCGAGGAGCTGGAGACTCCAGAAGAGACGCTTCTTCCGGTCCGAGGCGGGGTCTTCTGGCACGTAGACGGACTCCATGTCGAGCATAGCGGACCGACATAGCTGGAGGGAGAGGCCGAGATGGAACTGGCCGAGGTGGACGTTTCCGTCTGCGAGGAAATCAGTCTCGATATGTGCTTCTTCAGCTGGAAATAGTCCCACTCACCTATAAAAGAAGAGTACGATAAGAGACATAGGCTCTCAATGGTCGTGAGGTCGACGGTCCCGTTCGCGATGCGCAACATGACGAGCGTCTTCGCATTGTTGCTGTATAGCTGCAGATGGTCGCGCTTCTCCGAGAACCGCGACGTCAGCGCGAGGATACTGCTAGCAAGATCCTCAGGCAGACCGCGGTGGTCGCCGAGCTCATCCCGCTCGAAGCACCATATCGGCTGGCGGTGGCAGTACTTGAAGTACAGGTTGAGCCCGGCCTCGACGTCGTCAGGGTCGAAGATGGCGGTGGCGGAGGAGCCGCCTTCAGGGGGGTAGCTCGGCCTCCGGGCCGGCGGCGTGGCCGAGAAGGACTTGTCCGAGGAGTCGGCGATGGCGGCGGTGTCGTCGAAGGACCGGTGGCGCTGCCGTTGCCGCGGGGCTTGGTTCATCCTAAGAACCCGGTCAGATCGTCTGAACGTCTCTGTGTCTTATCGCGCGGTGTCGTCTTTACAAGCCGCCCCCGCTGAGAAGGAGGTCTAGTTTCTCTTCCAAGTGTTGTAGTCTCTCATCCTGGTTTACGAATCGCCGGTCAGTCTCATAATCTCTCTTATCGCGAGGACTTGAGGTTGCGGATGAGGATAAAGCCGCCGCCCCGGATGAAACGTACCGACCGCCCGCTCTGAGACGGCCTCGTTGCGGGATACGAACATGACTGCTGGAGCCGGACGCAGCTCGAGCACGCCGGCTTCTCCCCCGGACATCGCGTCTTCTTCCGTCTGCTTCGGGGCTCTCCCCCCCGTTTCAGTCAGCGCCCCGGCCCGATAAGCTCCATGTTTCCCATCAACCCCAGCCCCGACGGTCAGAGATAACGGACCTGCAAGTGAGGCAGGCGTGGTGCGAGCGTCGTCTACCCCGAGAACTGATGGAATTGGTGCCCTCCTCTGGCGGTGGCATGACGGCCTTGAATGGGGAGGGGGAGGGGGGACGGACGAGGAGGGGGGTGGAGGGGATCTCACGCCCGCACAAGAGCCTGGGACGTGACGATGTGAAGTTAACAAGTACAAGGCCGGAATTGTATGAGAAAAGGTATGTGCTCCCAACTAAATAGTTACTCCCTCGCCACGAACCCCGCATGCATATTATGTAGAGGATAGCGCTGCGGTTGCTCCAATGCGGTGCGTGGGAGGAACACACCCCCTCCCCTCATAACTCTCTCTTCACACCCCCTGGTTCCCCCTCACTCACACCCCCTTTTCTCAGTGTAGTATCTTATCCGTGCCTTTCCCTGTGTGCCCATGCTCCTATCTGTTAGAAGACAAGGTGTACATGTAGATACAAGGCTGTGCCGTGCGATAAGAAACGGCAAATGCAACACGTTGGTAACTCCTCAAGTACCGGTTTCTCGACTAGAGATAAGTAAGCATTATTATCATATGGTAAGCATGACGGAGATAGGGTGTATCCGTATCACGTGAAGCATTACGTAATAGATTCACTATGCCAACCGTGAGCGAGTTATTTCCTTGTTTTGTTGTTTCGATTCGTGTTAGAGACTTTGAGGCAACATGAACGTTTCCCTCTCTATAATACCTTACCAAACGGACTGCAAAGTCTATGCTTCAACTCCAACTCGCAATGCTGATTTCATTTCGCGTAACTCTCTCTTCTCTTCGTCGTTCTCTACAACCGCGAGGTCGTATCCAGCAAGTCGTTCAACTCGGAGTTGGGGTACTCGCAGTTGTCCGACGAGTCCGGACGCTCCCGGTCCCAGGCCCATCTCCCTTCCAGCTCGGACGAGAGGGCTCCCTCGAGCATCTGCACGACGTACTTACCGAGCACCGGAAAGAACTTGAAGCCGTGGAAGGAGCCGCATGTCGCGACGTACAAGCCCTTCGCTCCAGAGTGTGGCGAGATGATGAAATCCGAGCTCGTCGTGAAGGCGTCCCTATACGAAGCTCGTGTCAGTCGTGTAACCAACGGTTCAGGCCAATCACTCTGAGATACTCACCAGCAGATCCGGTGCTTGGTCATGTTCCAGTGCTCGCTCTTCTTGCCGTACCACAGGTTCCGCTGGTCGACGATGTCCTGCTTCTGCAGCTTCGACACCTTCCACTGGTCGTAGTCTTTGGCTGGAGGCGGCGCCGACACGCTGCGTCCCGGCAGAACTTCTCTCGTGTTGGAAAATATCTTTGCTCCCCACCACTTGAGCTCTCTATCCGGCGTTGGCGGGATGCTGCCAATAAAGGGCTTGCCTACATCGCCACTCAGCAAACAAGGATCGACAAAGGGCAGCCCATAGAGGAGAAGATCTTACCGTGTTCCGCTGTGTAGCCCTGGAACCCAACCGGCATGTCGGCGTACTTCCTGTACTCCTCCTCGTCCAGCTGCGCCATGCCCGTCGTGATACCCGCGGCCAGGATCCGGCCTCCCGCCGACAAGGCCTCGACGCCGCTCTTGGCGGCGCTCAGCTCCAGCAGCTTCGACGTGTACGCCCCGGTGCAGAGGATGACGTGCGACGCCGACAGCTTCTCCCCTTCCACCGTCGTGATGCCCGTACACGTTCCCCGGGCATCAACATCCAGCGACGCAGTCTCGGCGACGACGTACTTGACGCCCAGCTCTATCGCCCTGCGCGTGACCGCCCGCAGCGCATCTCCGGCGGCGGCCCATCCGCTGCCCTGGTTGACCAACACCTCCTTCGCACCGGAGTAGTCGGCATCCTCGAACAAACCACCATACAGCTTCCGTGCCTCAGGGATGGGCAGGGCGACGATGTCGTCCTTACGACCAAGCCGGCGGTGGTGATCAATGACGTTCTGTGCATAGTCGCTGCGGCAGATCCAATACACGCCCGTCTTGTGGAAGTGCGGCTTCCACAGCGGGTCGTTCTCAAACACGTCCTGCGCCTCGAGGGCGAGCTGGCAGTAGACGAAGTCATCGTAGTCGGCGCGGACCACCTTGTTCCAGTCCCACGACGCCGCCACGCGCTGCTCGGCGTCAAAAGCATCCCTGTCGACCAGGGTCACCGAGGCGTCCGGGTATTTCTGGATGAGGTGGTAGGCGGTTGACACGCCAAACACACCCGCGCCGACGATGAGATATGACGGCTTGGACATGGTGGCCGCGGACCAGGGAGGTGATTGGTGGGAAGAGAAGGAAGAGAGGAAGAAACCCCTAGAGCGAGACGAGAAAGAGGAGGTCGAGGAGGGAGAGATGGAAAGGAGGAGGGGAGCGTTTCTTGCGGTTCGAGCAGGCAACTTCTCGGCGATAGGTCAGCGAGACGGCACGGGGAGACGGCAGAAGATAAGTTCAGCGATGCACCGGTGATCTCGCATCTGGTTTTGGACGGAACGACATGACGGCCTCGTCCGTCGGCGCATCGTGGATGGTGTGCCCCGCGTACAAGTATGGCGATGCCCTCGGAAAGCGTCCCGATACCGGCTAAACTTCCGGTTGCCCCGATCACGTGATGATCCCCACGATGATGGCTGCGATGGCGATGGCGTCTGCGGCTCTCCGGAGCTTCTTTCAGCCCCTCAGAGACAAACTAACGGAGACGACGGTGCAGTCTCGAGGCCAGCATCATACGATGGCTTCAAGAGTCTCAAGTTTTGACCGTTTCGTTTCTCAATCTTGGAGCCGAGGTTGACGACTCCGCTCCCCCACAAGAAGCACTGCACGAGTCGTGAGTCGTGACATTGCATCTCGTCTTTGCTTACTTTTCCAAAACCCCTGTCCTTCCCTACTGCCGTTAACCTTTTTTCTTCCCTTGCCATGCAGCGCGGCACGTTCTAGAACAGATAGGACCCCTAATGTTCCCCGTCTGTGCCGTGTGCCGGTGTGACAGCTTCTCGCCCATGGACATGGATGCGACCACGATGCGGCGGATCGCCGTTATCGACCGACTGACAGTTGACGAATCGCGACCCCGGTCCCATCAGAGGACCAGGCCCCTCGATAAGGAGCGAGTAAGGCAAGAGGTGCAGGTAAGGTAAGGTCGCTGCGAGGCGGGAGCATCCACGCAGCCAACGAGACGGACAAGCCTCGACTTGCAGCACCATCTTATCTGTCCAATAATAGCATCCCGACGCAACATGTCTGGCCCCAAGTCGCATTCGATAGGAGCAGAGAGAGAGTTTCACGCTCCCCGTTGCCAAGCGTAGGGGTCCTCGATAAGGGTTGCCGACGAAACACCATCGTGGCATCGTGAAGCGATTGCCCGCGATTGACCGCTCCCCAGCCTGCCTCGTCATGTGGTGGTTGTCCCGGCCACCCAACGTCTCACGAGACCCCGCGCTTATCCTGCCGGGATGCCGACAGCGGCCGGCATTCTTCGTGTCATGGCCGACGGAGTGGTAGCACACGAGCGGGGAGTTCGGAGAAGGGTTGGTAGTACGAGAACGAGAACGCCGGGTCTGGCCCAGTTCCTCCATGGTCGTGCGGGAATCGAGACTTCGGAGAGGCAGACACTTACGACGGCAAATGTCACGATGATCTCGAGGTGTGTCCATTGGATCCGAAGCGTAACACGTCGCTCCGGGGAGCAATGTAAACACCCCGGTGAACTGCGCAGCCAGTCGAGAATCATGACCAAATTAGGTAATACTTGACGCTACTGCATAATGGTCCATGCTGGAGGTGTGTACGCCACAACCTGCGGTCGACTCCTAGGCGGCGGGGAAGAGAGAAGGTCTAGCTGGGAGCTTCATGATGACCAGATCAAGTGACGATCTAGGTCCAGGAGTTTCTGGGGTAAGAAGTGAACAGACAGGAGACCATCCCAGCCCGGGCTCAAGCTTAACTCTCCGCACGCCCCTCAGTCCTCCGTGTTCGTTGTTCCCAAAGGATGGAGGGGGGGTGTCTGATAACGAAACCTCCGGCCAAGAAACAATGGAATGCCGATCACGTGATCGGGATCAGCACGGCGTAATCAGCCACCCGATAGCATTCAGCCTCCAAATCACGATAGTCCCGGCTCGGTGTAGCGAGACTAGATGCCGCGTTCGATGTCACAAGTCGTCAGGCTGTCAGTGCGAAGCGGCGGCGGCGGCGGCGGCGGCGGGTGGTGGTAGGCCAGGAGAGTTTGGATAAGGGTGACACAATGACTCTCTCCCCGGACGAACGTGGCTTATCATGAGTATATAGAAGGGACGGCCGTCTTCCCGAGTCGGTGATAGCACGGAAGACAAGAACAAAGTTCTATAATCAACATCTGAAGTCCATTGATCGATCATATCCATCGATTCTTGCTTATCACGAGTCAGCTGGTCTGTTGATCTCATCCTCTTTCACTCTCTTTCCCTTACAAGACACACACACACACACACACACACACACATATACAATGTCGTTTCTCAAGAGCTACATCGGCCTCGGCTCAACGGCAACACCGGTCAAGGACGAGAAGGCCGCTGTCAGAGCCCTGCCCGCATCCTGGTATACCTCCCAGGAGATGTACGAGCTCGAGCGCCGCGCCATCTTCTCGAGGAAATGGCTCCTCACCACCCACAAGGCCAGAGTGCCCAACCCGGGAGACTGGATCAAGTACGACGTCGCCGGCTACCAGTTCATCATTGTCCAGGACCGCAAAGGCAAGATCAACGCCTTCCACAACATCTGCCGGCACCGAGCCTTCCCTGTCGTCACAGGCGACGGCGGCAACAGCTTCATGTTCTCTTGCAAGTACCACGGCTGGTCCTACGGCCTGAGCGGCAACCTGGCCAAGGCCCCCGGCTACCAGGACCTCGAGGGCTTCGACAAGTCTAAGAACGGCCTGTTCCCCATCCACGTCCACCTCGACCGCAACGGCTTCGTCTGGGTCAACCTCGACGCCAGCGAGACGCCCGAGGTGGCCTGGGACGACGACTTCCTCGGCATCGACGCCCAGGACCGCTTCCAGCACTACAACTTCGAGGACTACGTCTTCGATCACACGTGGGAGATGGAGGGCGAGTACAACTGGAAGATCCTGGCCGACAACTACAACGAGTGCTACCACTGCAAGGTCGCCCACCCGGATATCCCCACCATCGCCGACCTCAACTCGTACTACGTCCACACCAAGGACGCCTACATCCAGCACTTTGGCCAGCCCACGGCCGAGCAGATCGAGAAGGGCTTCCGCGTCGCCGCAACATACTTCTGGCCCAACGCCTCAATGAACGTCTCGTAAGTCTCCCCCCCCTACCTCCATCACGTATCCCCACTAACACGCCCCCCCCCTCCCAGACCACACTTCTTCTTCATCCAGCGCTTCGTCCCCAGCGGGCCCAAAAAGTCCGTCATGAAGTACGAGGTCTACCGCAACAAGTCCTCCAGCGACGAGGACTTCAACGTCATCAGCGACATGTACAAGCGCATCATGTCCGAGGACAAGTACCTCTGCGACAACGCCCAGCGCAACCTCAACGCCGGCGTCTTCGTCAACGGCGAGCTGCACCCGGAGATGGAAAAGGGCCCGCTCTTCTTCCAGTCCAAGGTCCGCGAGATCGTGACCGAGCACTTCGCAAAGGAGCAGCTCGCCGGCGAGGAGATCTGGCCCGCCCAGCAGAAGGTCCCCAAGACCGCCGCCGCGAGCCAGTCCGACGCCAATTTCTGCTCCGCCGTCGACTGCTGCCGGAATAAGAGCCGGCCGGACGAGAAGAAGCCGCTGTGTCTAGACGAGGCGATCGCCTTCTGATGAGGAACGGGAATCGGGGTGCGTGTTGGACGGGGATGGAATGGTTTACGGGGGTATGGGATAGCATTGCGTGTTTTTGATTAGGCGAAATTGTCCATTTGGAATTTGAAGCGACGAAGAATTGAGATGATAAGCTGTTTACTTGAGACGCTTGGCAACGCTGAGTTTCCGATCCTTGATTGTTGATACAATGCCTGCGTCTCATCCATCTCTTGTGCCCCCTGATTCTTCTCTGGCTACAAGCAGGATGACAACATAACCAAACTCAACACCGCACCAGCAGCTTGAATCCTGTCCCCCATACACGAGCAGCAGCCACCATGAGGAAACACAGAAGTATCACGGTCCCTCCCCAAACCTGAGCAAACACATATCGCCCTCCCGCCCGATCAATGATGGCTCCGGAAGTCGGTGGCCCCGCGAGCGTGGCGAACGCCAGAATCGTGCAGACCATGCCGAATCGGATGCCCATCTTACTCGGGTCCTTGGTAAGGCTCGCCAGCGAGCTTACGAACATGCCCTGCGACGCGCTGGCCGCGATCCCGTACACGGCCGAGAAGACGTACATCCCGGCGCGACGTGGATGCCGATCCAGGCGAACAGCAGGCCCCCCACGCAGACGACTAACACCAGAAACATGTTGACCGGCCCGACGAAGGTGTCCGCGATCCAGCCGAAGACGGGGCGGGCGGGTATGCCGACAGCGTTCATGATGAGGAGCAGGTTGATGGAAGATGTGCTGGAGAAGCCAATGACATCCTGGGCGAAGCTGTTGATCTGAGAAAGTCAGTACTGAGATTCCATCAGGTAGGGTCGAGATACCCACATAGAAGAACCCAAAGTATAGAGCCCAGAAGTAGAAGAAGCACCCGCAGCAAAAGAGCACATACGTCGGCTCCCTGAACGCAGCCCATTCCACGAGAGGACCAGTCTTTCTCGGGGCGAGCCTCGGCTTCAACAAACCATTCATGACCACAACCAGCAACAGCGCGAGGAATCCCGCGCAGCGGACGACCCAGGGGAAGCCGATCCTAGCGGTCAAGTACTGCACCGTCGCAGGGAACATAGTGCCCCCGGTGCCAGTCCCCGCCGCCGAGATGGTCAGCGCGACGGCCCTCCGTCGCTTGAAGTAGGAGCTGATGACGGAGACGGTGGGCATGAACATGAGCCCGAGGCCGATCCCCGTGCATATGCCCTGCGCCAGGAGGATCTCCCAGTAGCGCTCCGTCAGGCTCGTCATGAAGGTTCCAAAGGTCGCCAGCAGCGAGCCTGCGAGGACGGCGTGCCGCGAGTAGCCCGCATCGGCCAGGCGTCCCGACAGCGCGCATAGGGAGAAGGCGATGAAGATCTGTATGGAGCCGATCCAGGATACCTGCGCCTTGGGGAGGCCGAGGGTTTCGGTGTAGTAGAGCTGGTAGACATCGAAGGTAGAGGGGTATCCCCACGTCATGGCACTGGTTGTGAAGTTTTGTTAGATTGATTCCACTGATTCGTCCTGGTCGTCGATGGAAGCATGTCAAGCGAACTCACTTTGACATAGTGTCCCGATATCACCTGCGACCGGGCGGTCCAGCCGCCGACGGGATATTCAAAGTAATCGTCGGCTGGCGAGATCCGGGGCGGCGCGGCATCAGTACCATCTTCGGAGGTTTTCTCGGTTGGTGAAGGCCTGGGTCGCGAGCTTCTTCAATATCGCCAGTCATTGATGCGTTGACTTGAAGGATAAACTCAGCGGGGAAAACAAGATTGGGAGAAGACGACGAATTGACTTTACTAGACTCTGGGATCACCTGGTTTTCATCCAACCTTGTTCCCCCTATCTTGTTTGCCGTCGAATCCTTCGGGCGAGTAATTACACCTCGATGATGCAACCGAACATCAGTCTGTCCGCACCAAAACGAGGACAACAGACATTATAGTCTTCGCTCATTGGCCGACAAGGATCAAAGGACCGGTGCTTTTTGCCCGCGCCCTTATTTTGACATTGAAAACATTGGCATCTCCAACTCGTGGTCGATCACGGATAATTTTCGCTTTCTGCCGGTCTTAGGCGCGCAACCCCGGTCAGATAGACCGCCGAGCACTAACCACGACGGCATTCAGCGATTATGAGCACAACATCGGTTGTCATTGGGAGTAACTATTAATTCGTCGTGCTTTCTACGGGTATTTCGCCCTCTGTGGTCTTACGACTCAAGCACGGTTAAGATTGCCAAGGCAACAGCGCAGAATATATTCTCTTTCTCCAGGAAACTCAACAGCAAAACTGCCCTTATAATCCCTGGATCTGGACGAAAGGTTGACACCTGCGTCTTCTGACTACATGTACCTGGCGAGACGTTTCGACTACCGTCAAATGCTCACAGGGCGAGGGGCTGACCCAGTCAGCTTTGCGTGGCCGGACGCAGCACAACGACACAATTAAGCACGGAATTCGACCTCGATGGCAAGATGCGTAATTTTTTGCTGTCACGCACACCTGATACCATAGACGGTTTGCAGACTTACATGGCTTTGGCCTGTTACAATCACAATCAAAGTCGAGCTCACGTGGTCGTGGAGTGGTGAATTCCATGGTGTAATACAGAGAGGTACATGCCACTGGGTCACAAGCAACGGCAAAACCCAAAAAGCCCAAAGGCGACAAAAGCAAGAAATGCATCGTCGTCGAAACATCCTTTCTCCGGCGTGGCTGGCTTCCGCCGCCATAATCCCTGATGAGCTTCAGAGCAGATTGCCGGAGATAGAAAAATGGACAGGGGGAGAAACCTTTAAAGACGACATCGATACATTTCTATGGCTTGCATCCCTCCTCTCTTCTATCCTCCATCTGTCCACCATCCCTTATATATCCCATCCATAAAACTTGATAAACGAACAGAACTTCACCAGAAATACTCACCTCAAAACGGAGATCAAATTGGCAACATGCAGGACCCGGCAAAGACAATGATTAGAACGCGAACAGAGTAGAGTTCAGAGGGTCTGGGTTATTTCTCTGCCCGGCTTTCCCCTCGAGAGATCGTGGAGAGAATTGATGCAGGCAGAGGCAATCTTTCCTCAAAATTTCTCTCGAAGCTTGACAAAACCTCCCGTTCAGATGTCGAGGTCATCCTGAGAAACGATCGTCTGGGTTGAAAGGTCACGGAGTGAGTTATGGCCTTGGTTGATTGGACCAGCATTGGCGAATGCTGTCGATTGAATTACTGACCCCGGTTACTAGACTTGTAAACAACATCAAGGACAGCGATACGAAGTTCATTTTTGAGCTGCTCCAATTCGCCGACGAACGCAGTTACGAGACCGCCAGAAGCCAAAACACGGAACCCCAGGTCATGTTTGCAGTTCACACCACGCCAAAAGACCCCCATGTCGTCATCTACATCAACGACGACGGACTCAGTAGCCAGGACGTGGAGTTCATTTACGACGTTGAACCAGCCCCGGACAGACAGTATGGGTACGTTGGCGACAGCAAGGTCGGGATCAGATCCGTGTTCCAGAGCGCCTACAGAATGGACATCACCTCCAACGGCTTCTTGTCCTTCATCCATGACGAGGGCCAGTCGCCGATGGGCGTCATTACTCCTTCATAGAACGAAGAGTTGTCAGAGGCAGCAGTCAAGCCGAGGTGGACCGAGATCAAGCTGTTTCTGCGCGATATAGGAGATGCACAGGGACAACTGGGTATGATGAGCGATATTCAACTGCTATTCCTGCGAAATATCCGAATAATTTCCATCAACACGTTCGACGCCCGCGATGACTTTGTCAACTCGGCTGCATTCTATCGCAACGGAGCGATCCCCAGGATAATCCTTACGACTCGATCCACCAAGGGAAATACAATACGAGCATTTCACGTAACACAGTATGCGGCCGGAGGGGACCAAACTCAACGGGATGATGGACGCAGTCGGTCGAGAAATAAAGTGGTCCTAGCCTTCCCTCTTTCAGAAGATGGATCTCTGAAGGACGAGGAACAGAAGGTGTACTCCTTCCTGCAAACGAACCATGAGGGCTTCAAGGTGAGTTACAAGGCCGTATAATCATGCGTAGGTAAGACATGCTGACGATAGCCAAATTCTTGATCCATGGCAACTTCGAGGTCGCCGAAAGCGGTACAAGAATTTCGTGCGCAAGTCTATCCAAAACCAATCGCAGTCTGTTAGACTCCATCGCAGGAGGAATCGTCAAAGCCGCTTGGGAGTTCAGGAACGACCCGAAGGTACGGTACAGCTGGGTCGAATGGCTTCCGACCGAGGACCGCGAAAACAGCCCACTCTGCGGGTTGTTCGAAGCCATCAAGGCGCGGATTGCAACAGAAAAGGTCTGGTCAACCTACGATGCGGAACGTTTCGAGAGTTTGGACTCGCTTTGGCCTTTTCCTCAAGACTGGACCGACGCGAACGAACAGCCATTTTTTTCGAGTAAGGATTCCAGGACCATATTCATCTCCAGGGGCTACTCCGGCTCGTGCGTTTCCCAACTGCGCCGTTTCGGCCTCGCGAACTTCACCCGGGACGACACACTGTACCTCATCGAGAGAGATCTGGCCAACCCGACGACTCGATCTTCCTGGAAGAACAATTCGAAGCCTAGGGAGTGGTATCTCAGAGTCTCAAGGGAACTGAACTCTGTGCTGGGGGACCCAAACCATGGAGACGGAAGCCGCAGTCGACTTGAAAAACTGCCGATCATCCCCCTGACCAACGGAGCGTGGATCACTCCCCTGGACGCCAGGAAATGGGAAGTAGTCTTCTCCGCTTGCGAGCATCAGGTTCAGATTCCTGCCAACCTCGGCCTCTCACTCGTAGAGCCACGGTTCGCCGGGTCCTCGGGCGCTGAGGATGTCGCAGGGCTGAATATCTTCCAGCATCTGGACGTCACACTGGCAGAGACCGTCGACATCAGGCATCGAATCTTTGGAAGGCCGCCTCCGCTTTTCATGACCTACGATCCTCTTCGGGAGTATGTCAACTGCCTGAAGTATCTGTATCTCACGGAAAATCTCAAAGATGCGGGTGAGAGCCCAGAGGCATTCGAAAACCTCGTGATCTACGACCAGTTGATTGAAGCTCGACAGCCGCGCAAGGGTGACAGAGTGTTTCTGCAGACCGAGGACCGCTACGGTGCCAGTGCGCTCATGGGGATCCCAACTTCAGAGCACCTCGATGGATTTGTTCCGTCATTCATCCACCAGGACTTTCTCGACTTTGGCCCCAAGAAACAGAACGGGACTCTGCCTCCCTGGCGCGAATGGCTTCAAAGCAACTTGGGTCTGGTTAGCACTCCAAGTCTGGTCACGCCTGGGGAGCCATCCCTGCTTTCAGATGAGTTTAGGCGTATCAACGAGCACTGGCCGCAGATGTTTCTTGATGCTGTGCATTATTATTGGAAGGGCGGCGACGACGTAGGAGCCTTGCGACAACAAATCCTCGAAACCGAGGTGAGATGCATGGGCAAGAAAAGGCTTCCGCTAAACGAGACGTTCCTGCCGAGCAAAGACTTGGAAAGAATATGGGGATCATACAACGCCGGTGACACGAGCTCCCTGCCAGTCTTGAAAGTTGACACCAGAATCAGTTCAGGCACTCTGTGGGATTTCCTCAAGAGAGAGTTTGGAGTATCCGACCAGGCCAACCTCGGCTTCTATATCAGTCTCCTCAAAACACTTCAGTCCAGACTCTCCCACGGTAGGCCGACGGCCAACGATAATCATCTGATCCGCACCCTCTATGTCACTATGCAGAAGCTTTGCGCGGAGCCCGAGGGTCAAGCTTCGAATCTTCAACTGATCAGGTAAGTAAATGGGTCTCAAGGCCGAGGTCGACCACCCGGCGAATGTTGTTTGTCTAATGGGCCCATAGACACCGCTTTCGTAATAGTCCTCTCATCTACTATGGGTACTGCTGGTACACTGCAGACCAGTGCCTATGGTATGACGCCTACCAAGGAGGAGGGCGTGTTGGTCTGCGGAAAGTTTACAAATCCTACGACGCTTCTTCCAGGAGACTATCCAGGTGAAAATACTGACTTCGGAGGACGCATAAGATGCACTTCTCGGAAAAGGGAACGCTGATCCATCGCTGTCCGAAGACGAGATTGCGGAGAGCATCTGGGAGCTGAACTCTCTGCTTCGGGACACTGCAAGTAACTTGACAGAGGAGCAAAGAGGCAAGCTCAGAAAGAGCAAAATCTTCCCAGTCCGCCAGGGCGCGAATGGAATCGTCAGCATTGAGACCGCGGACGCTGACATCACCATCGAAGATGACGAGGATCTCGGCAAGGCGTTCTCTGAGAAGGCCAACTGGCTCAACTTCACACCAGACGGGATTACGAAACTCAAGAACATCCTCAGAGAGCTCGACCTCACCGACCGTTATGTCTCTCGTCTGGTGACTGGGAGGACAGTCTGCCATATAGGCCAGGGGGACCAGCTAGAAGACACGGAAGGTAGAGGTTTCGGTCTTAGGAAGCTTGGTCCGGTAGGTTTCTTGATAGCCCCTTAGCGACGGATTGAAAGATGACACTGACATGTTTTCGCGCTCCAGCATCGCCATTCACTACCAGAGTCCCCGAGCAGACTGCCCGGACGAGCTGTATAAAACCCTCAAAAACGCAAGGTTGTTGCTGGCGGACAAAGTAACTGTTGAACTGCGACTCAGCCCGGATGGGGAACCCTTTTCCCCTCCCGATCAGAAAAGCGAGGCCCACATTGAAGGAGAAGACCTTCTCAAGATTTGGGTGCCATCAGACGGTTACGACCGGGCGTGCTGCTTCTGTTGGAAGCTTCCCGAGCGACTTCTCAAGTGGCTCATGTCGGAACCCGAGTACAACTCGATGACGCCGACGTCCTTCGAACGCGCTCTTGGCGTCATGACCAGCGCGCTCAACGCTCCGCCGCATAAGCTGTCTCGGATCCTGGACGAGGAGAACATCAGGCCCTGGGGAGAAGACGAAAACTGCCGTCCGCATGATCGCCGGTCCAACTATCGCAACGCGTTGGAATGCGCCATCACTGCGGTACGGGGAGAAGATCTCACGGGCCGGGCAATGCGTGCGCTCGATGACGGCATTCCCTTAGGCCGTAGGAAGCGCCTTCGTCACCAGGAATGGATGTACATGATTGGTGCCGAAGGGGAGCTATTCGTAAGTTTCCGTCCATTGGCAAGGAATTCGACGCCGGGATTCGACGCCAAGCATCGTGTTCGCTGACAACTTCGCACCAGGCATTCGAACTGCGCCTCAAACTGGACCTGCCAGGATTCGGATGGCACTGCTGGACGAGCAAGCACCGGTGTCGTGTCGCCGCCCATCCCGATTACCACGACATCCCAAGGGCCCGCGAAGGGCGAGCTGACATTATCCTGCACGACATAGCTGGGTCTTTCACCAAGTACTTGGTCGAGACGGGAAAGCTGAATAGCAGCTGCCGGAACAAGAAGCCCACGTATCTAATAGAGACAAAGGCGACCACGAGCGACAAGGAGTATTTTCGATTTTCGATGAGCGCTGCCCAGGAAACCCTTATGAAGGTAGGTTTGGGTCGTTGAAGGGATGATGAAGTCAACGTTGCTGACATGGTGATGAACAGGGATCAAACATCGACTACCACGAAGGGTATCCAAATGGCATGATCTACGTGTTGATAAGGATCTGGGGAGCAATGGGTGTCAACATCTCCGCGAGCTTGCACGTCAACCCGGAAGGTAGAGGCATGCCGCTCACCATCGAGAAACTGAAAGACCACGACTTTCGTGTCAAATGAGGATGTGGGCTTTTGAATAGTCGTCTGGTTGGTTATAATGAAGCATAACAAATATCTATGCCTTGAAGGCAAGGAGGATGTCGTTTTGTAAACTGATGTTAAACTTCATTTGGCCCAGGTCGCAAATATAAGAGCAGCTCAAGTTTTAAAGGTTGGATTCGTTGGAGGTTCTATGACCGAATTGATCCTTTCTGCATGGGATGATATCAGCCCATCCTTCTCACGTCTGCATCGCTGGAGGAACTTTGGTCGACTGGTGCCTGTGCGATTGACAGAAGCAGCGGAGTTTCTCCGGGCCTCTTAGGGGCTGTTGCAGATGGACATGCTTGCGTGGCGGGTTATTAATCTTCAACTCGATGGTGACTAAACCTACAAATCGGCTCGGGAACCGGGACTCACGAGAGCAAAGTCATTTGAACTTTTGTAGGCTTTCCCCATTCTCGACAGCCCCTCTGTGGTTCCCGAGTGGGCTGACTTCTTGGCTGCCGAGGTTTAGTGCAGTCTTGCCAGGGGGTCCGTTAGTGCATTGAATCGCGGGCGTCCCCATGGAAATCACCAAAGATCCAAAGAGCCCTCTCGCCCGGTGACGCTTTTCCTTGAACAATGATCGACTTCGCCGCTGTGTTTCGCGTTCTGCAGCTAAGCGTCGGTGTCTTCGGGACGCGGTCTCCCCATGGCCTGCGCAATTTCGCGTCCAGAGTTTCGTGCTGTCATCAGCCCAGCAACTCGCCTCATCCTTCTCATCCGCATGAGTTCAGCCCGTGTTCCTGGCAGCCTGCGCATCTCGCCTTACCGATGACGACAGGCGGCAACTTCCAAGCATCGTGGCAACGTGCCTGGTGCTCTCTGATGTAGGATTAAATGAAGCGGCTAGACATCCAGCCGAGGTGAAGGAGCAAGAGTCATTCATCGGCGTTCAACCCCCTGGAAAGTCTTCGGACCCGATCAGTAATTATTGTGTTTGTGTGGCATCCCCGACGGCGGCTCCGCGCACCTGCTAAAAGAGGGAAAACCAGAGTTAAGCTTAGAAACAGAGATAAAAGTGCAGACCAGGGGACCCGAGTCATAGCAGCCACCGGCCACCTCCGACATCGCCATCAGAACTCTTCTGCCCAGCACCGAATGCCGATCACTCCCTAGGATTTTCCCCCTTTTCCGTCTTGTCGCCAAGCCCTATGCGCGGAATCGGACCCGGCACTAAGAATGGTGACCCGGCACTAAGGATGGTGAACTCGGCCTCGAAGCCCTGAAGGGGCAGCTCACTTCAGACGAAGTGACATCGTGCATCCGGGCATCCCTGCTAGGCACATTGGTCTGCGCCCCAGCTCTCTTAAGCATAGCCTTGGATCCTGGCATCTAGTTCATGAATAAGGGGATGCTGGCTAGCAAAGATAACAATCACAAAAAAACAGTGGTTTTTTTGTTACGGAGGGCTGTGGCGTAGAGGCGTAAGAGGCTGAAGTCTATCAGAGAGAATTTATTTTCAAAGCAAAAACCTCACATACAAGCAGCCGTGGAATGCTAGGTTTTCCCCGTCTTTTTTTCTCGCCACACAAAACTGAAAAAGAGATGCGGGTATCGCGAAAGAACCATTGAAGCGAGTTCGACGTTGTCAGTTGCTAATAATACTAGCTAACAGCGGGGCCTTCCTTCTTCCTTCTCGCCGATTGTGGGCTCAGGCAACCGTTGTCGACAGAACCATTCCCTTCCGGGCCTCTCTACCTTGTCGTGCCTGTTGGTTCTACGGCTGCAACACTGACCCCCGAGACGAGATGAGGAAATGCCGTGATGGGCCTGATGGGACCTCCCGAAATGCGATGCGACACTGCGACCCCATGATCTGGCGGGGGCGTCGACAAATGCCACTCCCGTACAAATAAGACGGCCGTTGCCCACCTGTCTAGAGTTTGGGACCTCTTGTCTCCAGCGTCAGCTCTCAGTCCTTCCTTAGCCCAAGTCGTTGTCTGTCATTCTCGTCGTCCGTCACCCTCAACGTATTCACCATGGTCAACTTCAAGAACATCGCGACCCTGGTCGCCGCCCTCGTTCCCTTCGGTGCCGCCCTGCCGGCTCCCCAGGCTGAGTCCGCCCCCAGTGTCGCCGTCGCCGGCAAGTTCATCGTCACCCTTAAGTCGGGAATTTCGTCTCGCGACGTCGATTCCCACCTTACATGGGTTGATGCCGTCCACAAGCGCAGCCTCAGCCGCCGTGACGGCCAGGCCGACACCGCCGCCGGCGTCGACAAGAAGTACAACATTGGCAAGTTCAACGGCTACTCGGGCCAGTTCGACGAGGCCACCCTCGAGGAGCTCAAGAGCAACCCCGACGTCGCCAATATCGAGCCCGAGCAGATCTACACCCTCGAGGCCCTTACCACCCAGTCTGGCGCCACCTGGGGTCTCGGCTCCATCTCTAGCCGTACCAAGGGCTCCACGACGTATAAGTACGACGAGAGCGCTGGCGAGGGCACCTACGCCTACGTCGTCGACAGCGGTATTAACGTTAACCACAACGAATTCGAGGGCCGTGCGACCCAGGGATACAACGGCGCCGGAGGCGTCTTTGACGACACCTTCGGCCACGGCACCCACGTTGCCGGTACTATTGGTGGCAAGACCTACGGCGTCGCCAAGAAGACCAACCTGATTGATGTCAAGGTCTTTATCGGCAAGGAGTCCAGTACTTCAATCATCCTGGATGGATACCAGTGGGCTGTTCAGGATATTGTTGCCAAGGGCCGCCAGAGCCGCGCCGTTATCAACATGTCTCTCGGTAAGTTGCCAATCTCTGTCCAGCGGCTCCGTCGTCTATCCGCTCCGTCGTATTCATGTACTAATCGATCGCAGGTGGTCCTTCCTCCGCTGCCTTCAACGCCGCCGTCGCTGCCGCTTACGAATCCGGCGTCCTCAGCGTTGTGGCCTCCGGCAACGAGAACCTTGTCGCCGCCACCCGCTCTCCTGCCTCCGCCCCTGAGGCCATCACCGTTGGAGCCATCGACTCCGCCTGGAAGGAGGGAAGCTACTCCAACTACGGCGATGCTGTCGATATCCTTGCCCCTGGCACTGGCGTCCTCTCCGCGTACATCGGCTCCAACTCCGCCACTGCATCCAGCACCGGTACCTCCATGGCCACTCCTCACGTCGTTGGTCTTGCTCTGTACCTTGCAGCCCTCGAGGATCTTAACACCCCTGCCGCCCTGACTGCTCGAATCCTCGAGCTTGCCACTGAGGGCGCCGCCACCGGCCTCCGCACCGGCACTCCTAACCTGGTCGCTTTCAACGGCGCCCAGTAAAGGAAGGCGCATGCGGGACTAGAAGCACTGGTTTACTCACCGGGAGCGAATTAGCTCTTCGGATAGAGGTCAATAAATTAAAAAGAAACATTAAGATCCATTACTCTGCTTCTCTGTCATTGTGTCAGTCGCTCTGCCCCAACCTGACTTAAGCCCTTCTAGACTAGTTTGGACCTATGTGTAGTTATAAAATTAGTCTTACAGTGTTGTCGTTGTTTGTCCCAGCCTCTACATGCAACGTCTCCAATATCTTGAGTAGATCTGCATCGAAGTTGCCATTGCTAGGAGGTTGCGCAGCAAGGGTCTCGTGGAACTTGGAAGACATCATGGCATTAAGAGCTAAACGACGTATTGTCCTGATGTACAGGATGGAACTCTCACTGCCCGTTGCCGTCTCTTACCGTCCCTCACTATCCCTCACTGTCCTTGACTGTTCTACATGTATATGGACCCCTAAGCTTTGAGTCCTGTGTACGATTATTGCCATATCGTCCCTTCACATCAGCACAAACGTTCCTGTGGTCCCCTGGGGATCACGCTAGATCTCTCACTGGTGCGGTGTGCGGCTCTAGGTTCAGCTATAGGAATCAACCGACTTTGTGATCGACAAAATCAACCAGTCAATGCAAAGCCTCGCAACTGCGATCCTCCGAGGTGAGACCAAATCTGGCGTCAGGAGTGCCGATCCAAGCCAAAAGAGACCGAATCGATATCTGTTGCACCAAATGCCCATTTGGACGACCGCGGGGCCCTTTTGATACGTAGTAATCGCCTTCATAACGACTGGGTTAAGGAGCATCGCAGAGCTGGCATTACAAAATTCCATCCATGGGAAGACCGGTAAGCGTCGTAACGAACTGAGATAGACCGCTGACGAGGAAGGAGATACAAGATCCGCCTATTCTCCCCAAGGTCGTAATCGAACCGCTTTTGTTTCTTTCCATCCCAGCCGAATACCTCAACCGCCTTGTGCTTCCGGACTTGTGACTTTCGAGGAACCTCGCCGTTGGCCATCGATGCACCATTCACACCCAATATGGGGTCGTGTCCATCGTGGCCTTGAGAGCTAAAGCAAGTATTTACTTAGTGTACAGTATGGGATACTTCCTCCGTCCCTCGCCGTCCGTCGCCGTCCCTCACTTTCCCTCACGGCTGTGTACACACCTGGACGTTTAACCAGTTTCGACGCTTCTCAGTGCGCGGCGAAGGCCCTATATTTGCACTGGTACATGAGGCTGCAAAGCGGTACACCTTCTTCCCCTGAATGATCTTCATTCGACCTTGCCCGGGTAGTCACAAGATAAGATCAATTAGGCCGTTTAAATAAGTATGGCGCACGTCAGAGTAGTAATGCCAAAGTGGTCACCTTTTTCCTCAAGGGGCGCGGTGGAATTGAAGTATGAATGCCATCCTCGCAGGCATGGATATCTTCACACTACACCTTGACCTTGGCCAACGCCCCAACTCCCATCTTCCTTGTCTTACATACTCTCGCCGCAAGAACGCAGCACATGCCGACGAATAGCGACGTCCCAGCAAACCCCTGCGCGCCGGCATACCTCCCACCATGCGCATCGATGATGGCCCCCGCGATCGGCGACCCCGTCAAGCTCGCAAAGCTGACAATCGTAAACACCATGCCCATCCGCGTCCCCTGTTTCTGCGGGTCGCTCGTCAGGCTGCTAAGTACCGCGGGGAACAGCGCCTGGATGCCGCCCACAGAAAACCCGTAGAAGACGGCCCAGGCGTAGAGCCCCGTCGTGCTGCGGACGCCCATCCAGCAGAACATGATGGCGCTGGTCATAAGCGCCATGGGCGCGAAGACGTTGATCGTGCCGATCATGTCGGCGACCTGGCTGGGGATGATGCGGCCGAAGGCGCCCACGCCGTTGAGGACGAGGAGGAGGTCTAGCGAGTCGGTGAACAACAGCCCGAGGATGTCGCGGGAGAAGGCGGCGATGTAGTGGAAGGCGAAGTAGACGCCCCAGAAACACTTGATACACAATCAGCTGAGCCGATTCAGCGAGGGCCAGGAGTACTCACCATGAAGGCCCCGACTGCGTAGAAGGCATACTCGGATTCCTTGAAAGCCGCCCATTCAACCAGCGGCGCAGCATTTCGAGGGGGAATTCTCGTCTTGATGAGCAGGCCAGCCACGATGAGCGTCACGAACTGGATCAGCGCAATCGCCCGAATCGTCCACGCAAGCCCGATCTGTGGTAGAAGCTGCCGCACCATGCTCGGGAACGCCAGTCCACCGACGGTAGCCCCCGCTGCGGTAATCCCGAAAGCAAGAGATCGCCTCTTCGCGAAATATGTCGAGGTGACGGCCATGGTCGGGCAGAAGAGACACCCATTTCCCAGTCCAAGACAGATGCCCTGGGCAAGGAAAAACTGCCAGTACGTCGTACAGAACGAGGCCGCCACCATCCCCAGTACGACGAGAAGGAAGCCCACGACGAATAGCGGTCGGAAGTAGCCCGTGTCGGTCCAGCGCCCCGTGAACGTGCCGACGAAGAACAGGAGGAAGACTTCAAAAGACCCGATCCACGAGATATCCGACGGGGACCTTGCGAAAAGAGTTGTGAAGTACGGCTGGAAGACACCAAACGAATTCGCGACACCCCTGGGGTGTGGTCAGCGGCAAGCCCATCGGATGGGGAACGGGGCACGAACCATGTGTTCATGACGACGAGGTGAGTGCTTAGTACTAAATGAGACCTGGTCAACTTCAAAATATTCTTGGGAAAGGAACATAATACTGACCAACCATCCATGCTCGCAGACCGCCATCCGGAGGTGTGTCGATAATCATGCTAGGCCGGGACGCGGTCCTGCTCATGCTCCTATGGGACCGGGCGGTCGTCGCCGCCGCAAGTTCGGCCTCAGCGGGCATCTGACCGGGGGCAACAGGCGCTGCAGTTGTTGCATGGGACCCGAGATGGGTCGATTGGCCTTTCTCATCCATGATTCAACGAGTCCTTTTATGTACAAGCAGAAGAACCACCAGTGTTTGCCCAGGACAGATGGCGACGATGGACGACAGCGGTTTAAAGATTCAAAGCGACAGGAAACTTAACAAGCTCAAAACAAAAACACAAGTTGTCGTTAGGACGAGAACAACCACGAGGTTGCAACCGAGAACAACTCAGGTCTAGGTCGCGGGAGGCGTCCTCTTGATAATGTACCCTGCGCCAAGATCTTTAAAAAATTTCCGTTGACTCGGCCCATCGCTACTCGGCCCATAAACCGGAGTCGGGTGTCGGGAATGCTACCCCGTAGGCCGTTTCCGGGACTACTACCCCATCAGCAGCCCAATTACTTAACAGCCATGACTCCCCGCCGAGTTTCAATTATTAATGAGCTCTCTAGGAGTCTCAAGCTGTCTCCCATACGAAGGGCTCGGAAGAAGAACGGTGGGCGTCGGGCAACGATCGGCCGGCAAGTCGACCGCGGTCCCGAACCGGACATGGGGCCGGGAAATGAGAATCCACCAATCACTCCGGCGAGTTGCCGGCGTCTTCAGAGAGAAGCAGTTTTGAGTTGGTAATATTTAATTTCCAGTCTTCTCAGGCCTAGGTCGTTGCTTTGAAATCCAAAAAAATACATCGGAGAGTATTCAACACAAATTCAACTTCAATACGGCTTGACTCCGGCTAGCTGCAGCAACTTATCCGTGGTCTCGGGCTTCTCGAATGGTTCCGCCCGGTACTTCGGGCAGATCTCGCCGTTCCTCTTGGGCTTGTCCTCAGTCGGACGAATGTTGCTACCAACGGTTGTCAACTCACGAAACTCTCTTGAAAAGAGCAGAACAAAAACTCACCAGTGAGGCCAGTGCGTCGTACCAATCCAGTTCTCGAAGCAAAACTTCTTCGCCTCGAGCGCCTCCTCCGTCGCGAATTTCCGCGGCGTCATGCAGACGTACTGCACGTGGCGGATCTGCTCGCCCTCGGGGAACCGCGCGTAGTGCATCGTCCGCGAGTCCCAGAGCACGAAGTCGCCGGGCTCCATGTCGACCTTGAACAGCTCGCAACCCTTGCTCTCGAACCACTTAACGTCCTTCTCGCTGAAGAGGAACAGGTCCATGAACTTGATCTCCGGGGGCGGCGCGTCCTCGTGGTCCGCCGACTCGCGCTTGTGCGCGAAGAACTCGTCGAACAGCTTGGCAGAGCCGCGCATCAGCATGAGGCCGCCGTCCTTGGGGCCGTTGGGGGCGAAGTTGAGGAGGCCTTGGACGGCTTGCATGCTGCACAGCATTAGTTGGGTCTTGCAGCCGAAAGGTCGGAAAGAAAGAAGGAAGCTGCCTTACCCCTTTCTCTCTGGGTTCTGGTCGCAGTGCGGCCAAGGGCTCCAGGTGATATCCTTGCGGTTCGGGAGGGAAATGTTCATGCCGTCAAACGATGAGATGAGCTCGTTGGTGCCCCAGAGCTTCTCGAAGATCTCAACCACCTTTGGCTCCATACGGGCTTCCCACGCCATCTTCTCGTGAGACGCGCCGTAGGCCATGTACATGCTGTCGTTGGGTGTTAGCCAGTCACGAGACGATCAAGAATAGCCCGCGTACGCACCCTCCCTTGAAGCTGACGGGCAGATGATCCGCCGTCCACGTCGAGGGGTCCTTCTCGTCGAAGCCGAGGTCGAACTTCTTGAGCCACTCGATCTGCTTGTCACAGTAGTACTGGGCGCGCTCGGGGGAGATGACGTTCTTAATAAGGACGCAGCCGTTCTTGTGGAACTCGTCCCGCCAGTCGCCGTAGTGCTTGTTCGCGTCGAAGGTGACGAGGTCCTTGGTCTCGAACTGCGCGGCGAACGTCCGCTTGACCTCGTTCTCGGTCACCGTCTGTGTTTGCGTGGCCATGGTGTGTAGAGTATGAGGGACTTTGAACAGTCTATGTGGTTATGGGATTGTAGAAGTATGTGGATCGAGTTGTACTGGGAAGTGAGGTGGTATGAGCAGTAGTATGTATAACGATCTTTCGAGTCGCAATCAACGGAGAAAAGGAAACGTATGTTATATGATATTCTGACGTTTGAACTGAACTTCAGAAATTCTTCCTGAGACTCGTCTCGCTGTTTGCCAGCCCCGCACGCAAGTGTGCAATCGTCCACATTCCGTGGTGAACTTGTCCCGGTCCGGATTGTCGGTTCGGTTCGGTTCGGTATCTCGGGCGACCGCCCGCGGCCGCACTACCACTGTCGATCCCCCATCCAGGATCCGGGGTAAGATTTCGATCTTTGTGACGGAATGAGGCTTTAAGCTGCATTCCGCGCGGGGAAATGTCACATCACGTGAAGCGTCCGATTCGATGGCTCCCAGTTCCCGGCTTGGTGTTTGCCACAATATTTTCAGATAAGAGATGACATGGCTACCGTCTGGCTCTACAGTAAGCGCGTGGTGGTAATTTTCAACTTAACGTTGTGCTCCGAGCATATCTCTGCCAATCTAGGTCGCGCAACAGATGTCTCTGCCCACTCGGTGCTTGCACCGCTAGCCTTTACCACCACCTCCAGCTCGCGAAGCTGCCTTCCAACATCTCTCCTACTTTCGAAGAACGGCGGGAACAGCTCGACCATTTCGTAATCTTCCCACTCCCACGCCTCGATGCTCATCAGAGAGTTCTTCAGCACCAGGCTCTCGACGGAGCTTGGGACGACGTCCTCGAGCCGGAGTCCGGTGTCCGGGGCGAACCCGGCGACGAAGCACCATGGGGCTGTTAGGTTTCTGAGCTTCGACAAACTGGCTAAGGGACGCAGGGTTCCCCAGATCTCCAGCGGACCGAGCTCGATGTCGCTAGGGGTGCCATAGTCTGCCCAGGCTGTGATGTCAAGGCTCTCCAGCGTGTCCCGCACGTGGGCCAGCGCAGAGGCGACCTGATCGAGGTCGATAGTCTGTCCCCAAGGCAGGCGACTGTAACTCGGCCCGTAGTACCACTCCCACCGCAGGGACTTGAGACAAGGCGTGGATGACAGTACCTTTTCGAGGGAGGTTTCGCGGAGCATCGACAGTCTCAGCGACGTGAGGTTGGACAGGTTAGGGGGCCCGGCGGGCCAGTCAAAAACCCCGGAGGGCGGGGTATCGACGAAAAGGTCAAGGCTACGAGCCGCCGGTAGGTAGAACAGGGGAAGGACTTCGTGGGTGTTGCCCTGCGGAAAACAACGGCCGCGAAATTGAGAGTGTCTGCTGTCGTATATGACGTCCTGGAGGTCAACGAAGCTGGGGAAATCTGTGTAAGACCGTTCGCAGACAGCCGATCGGAATAGGTTGCCCACGAGCCGTGCCTCAATCGTGAAGTTGCTCTCCATACGTAAGCTCTTGATATTGGGAACCGACATCCAGAGAAGCGCTACCATCGCATCCATTGTCCCGGCTCGGAGCTCTTCCTCCCACGAGGAGACGTACGGGAGCGGCAGGTCTTCTATGGCATGCGTGAAAATCTTTTGCTCATCTGAGGCTATCGTGACCTTGGGCGGCAGGTTCCTGATTATGTCGTTGGGGTAGGGGTTTCGCCTCGTCAGATCGAAATCCCTACCCAGCAGCTCGACTCGTCGGACGTGAGACGCGAGCGCCGGCCGAGAAAGTATGGTGCGGAGCAGCTGGACCACGGGCGGATTTTCCTTCTTAGTCCAGGACAGCTCGACGCTGTTATAAAGCAACGGCTCTGCGGCGAGGTGAAATGTCCGATGGACTCTGCAGAGAGCGGCGAGGTCCGCACAGGGGAGATGACCGAGAATCTGGTCGAGGATCTCAGTTGGGAATTGAAGAAGCGCCGCCATGGTTCGAGATTCCAATCGAGGTGTTGTTGTGATTGTTGTGTCGTGTTGTTGTTGTTGTTGAAAGATGGCGATTGGAAAGTTGAGAGGCGATGTTCGGAGGTACCAACTGTTTATGTATCTTTCTTTCATGGAAGGCAGTAATACAGTGTATGGAAATGACATGTCTGAGCGTACTTGCCCACTATTACAGCCACTATGTAGGAGGTCCTTGACCGCTAACCGACGACAGTGACCCCACTAAATCAGGTCCGGTTGGGGCTGCTGATACATCCTTGAATGTAGACGTCGGTACATGTACAGGTACCGATACATGCGGACTTGGGCACCCGGTATCTTGATGATGACAGGAGTTGCAAAGTCTTGTTCAACGGTAGAATGAAGTGAATATGCCTAATGAACACGGCAGTGGTGGCTCTGTATATACAACATAACGTATCCAAGAAAAAGCATAACGGGTGAGTTACTGGGTCCCTGGCTGACCACATCGATAGAAAATGCACCAAAGTCACGTCTAAGGCCTTTGACATATGTCGATCCTCCTGGGGTCTCCGTTCAGCCCTCCTGCCAGGTTCGTAAGGTCATACGAATACTCGAGGCCCCGGTCTGATTCTCTCACGTCGAGAGTCAGAGGCGTCAGGTTCATTTCTCTCGCAAACTGCGCGCAGCCCCATTCAACCTGTTTTGTCTCCTTAGCATCATTCAAGCAAATCTCCGCGAGTGACGGGAGGAAATAGCCTTCTTACCTTGCCTTCCGCCGGCGTCGTGTTGCACGGGTCGATGGCATGAATGCCTTTGTTGAGGTTCTGGTCGCTTTCGAGGTCCCTCTGGACCGTCGTGACGCGGCCGTGCTCGTTCGACAGGTCCGCATCGCTGTCCTGGTGAATGCGATAGTACGCGTGGGCGGCCAGCTCCTCGCCGCACTTGGCCCCGGTCCTGTGACGCACCTCGGTCCTGTCGATGTCAATGGTCCTGTCGAGGAACATTTGCTCGCACAGGTCGAGGTAGTTGAGCACGCGGTTCGCCCGCGGCCGGCCCTCGCTGACCGCGCCGCTGGGATTCTCCCATTGGGGGTCGCCGTACGAGAACGACACGCGGCCCTTCTGCGAGGATGACAGGATGATCTCGTTGCCGTAGGCCAGTGCCGTCATGACAGACGACCTTCCCTTCTCGCCAATGTCGTAACCCTCCGGCGTCCACAGCTGCTCCATCTCCTTGAAGCCGTCGATGGCAATGCTCGTGAGCTGCTCGTCACTGATGTGTGCCCTATCAGTCGGCTGGTTGAACACCAGGTGGCTAGAGAACACCCAGGAGCGCTTTGGGATGCTGTTCCTGCCGCCCTTGTCCTCGGGCCAGTTATTCAGCGGCCACGAGCGGGCGAGGGAGACGTCCAGGAGGACGCCGAGGGGGCCGGGCTCGACGTCCTTGCCAATGTCGTAAGCAACGAGGAGCTGGAGGAGGGAGAAGATGGCGCACAGCACCCACAAGGGGTGCGAGCTCCAGGCGTACATGGCGGGGGAAGGTTATCCCGAATGAAAGAGAAAGAAGGTATGGGTTGCCAGCAAAGAGGCGAGTACCGGCTGGATGTGCGGCTGCATTCCGGGGGCAGAGACTGGTGCTTGAATTTATAGGGGGCTCGTCAAATGAAGACTGGAAGAGAATGAGAAGACGGAGGGGGTCTTGGTCAACAGATGTCTTGGTGATTTCTGGACGGGGTGTCTCTGCCCGGGCGTGGTCTACTCAGGTGGTATGGTGTAGGCGTATCTGGCAGATTTCTGAATGGCCCCCTGCAAATAGAGAAGGGCTCTGAAGCATGAGTCCAAGAGATATTCTCGTCATTGCACAATGTGATGAGTGAGATACTGAACAGTCGGCCTACCCAACAAGCAGTACTACCTACCCGCCAAAGGTAGATGAAGATGAGCCCCGGCCCCGCATCGCAGGCCAAGTCCGATATCAATCCGACGAACTCTCGGCAACCAAAGTTCCTATGTGAATGACGGGCCGCAATGCTGAAGAGATGAGCCTGGAGGAGGCACAGCATCGAGAACATCGTCTGAGAATGGAAGTTGCAAGGATAAGGACAAGCTCCAGCCCAAGAACCCTGTGTGCAGTGTTAATACAACCGAGATACTTACTTCCCATGTATGTCGATATCCACATGTGGCCAACAGCCAAGAAGCTCGGGTGTCCAATGCAGGAGAGATCGGCAGAGCTTAGAAGACCGGCCCCCAAGAAACGGGAATATGGGTTGGTTTCTTCTGTCGACGGCCCTGCAGATACGACGCCGCTCCATGGCCGTTGCAACGTCTAACCAACAAGACGGCCAACACTAAAGAGAGACAGTGGGTATCAACGGGTTTGCCAATTCCCATGATCACCCCACGTTCGACCAAAGATCTTTTCTCTATCCAATAACACGACCGGAGTTCGGGTCTCGTACGAGACAATCCCTGGAGTCGGGCGGGAAAATTCTCTTCCTCATCAGGCGCAATGCATGTGCCCATCTCAGCCCTTGCCACCGATCGAACCCAGCCCTGCCCAAGCCCCTGCCATAGCCCGGCTCGTCCCCCAAGACTTGCGGAGATTTCGCGAACATGCCCTTAACCTCCTGTTTCTTTGGGAATGGCGTCAAATCCAGACGTTCGTTCACGCCTCACGCCAAGACGGGTGCGCCGCCTCGCCAAGACGTCGTTGAAATACACTATGCCGGCACTTTTGACCTCCCGGTGCGGGAGCTCCTCTTGAGAGCCTTCGCCTGATTGCTGTGCCGCAGCTAATTACCGCATGCGCCGACAACCCACAGGTTGTGGATAGCTCGAGAACATGTCCATATTGCGGCACAGTCCGGAGCGAGTGCCACCCTGAACCAACATCTCGAGTCCCTCTGCATGGGAGCCGTGGGCGTGACGCCGGCAGACGAGCGGCGGCAGTCGCGCAGCCCAAGCTGCCATGGCAAAGTGGGAAGCGCAATCTTAGCAAGGCGTTCTTTTCCCGGTTTGCCATCGTGATGGGCATTTCGTGCCAACACACCGCCGAAGCCGCTCGAGGGACGGCGACATGGCCTCGACATGTCTCCGTATTACCTAGAATGGAAGCTAGTGTCGTCAAGCCTGGTACTGCTCGCTCTCTTCTATCCGCTTGCTGCTCTGATCATCACTCTCACTCTTCTTTTCAAAAGAAGGGGTGCCCTCGTTCTTGTTCCCCCGCCCCCTCTGCCCCTCAACCATCACTCATTCGTCTTGTATTTATTCTATCCAACTAACACGTTGGGGTTTCACTTGATCGGTTCATCATGCCGCTCTCTTGGTGGCAGTTTGCTGCCGTCACTCTGGCCGCCGGCCGCGTGGCATCACTTCCGGCATCCTACCTGTCCAACAACGCGTCCATGCCTACTGTCCTGTCGATGAGACAGGTAGAGTATGACCCGGACGACCTGTCGCATATCAAGAGCCTCGCCGCCGTTGGAGACTCTTACTCGGCGGGCATCGGCGCGGGAGACAGACTTGGAAGCATCGTTAACGCGCTAGACCCCCATAGCGGTAAGTACTGAGCACATAGCCATCTTGTCCTTGCTCCTCGGCATTCTGACACCTTGCGAAGCTTGGGCCTGCAGTCGTTACTCCCATTCGTACCCCATGTTCGTCGACGCAGACCCGCGGCTCGGCGACCCAAAGTCTCGCAAATGGCAGTTCGAGTCGTGCTCCGGCGCCGTCACCAACGACGTCGTCGAGAACCAGATCCCCCGCATCGACGGCAACCAGGATGCGATCCTCCTATCAGCCGGTACGTGTCTCCCTAACTCCCTGCCCAGCTACACTTGATTTGGTCCCGCATCTGACGCGTTCCATCCACGCAGGCGGAAACGACGTACAGCTGCTGGAGATCCTCAACCAGTGCATCTTCCAGTGGGCCGTCCTCACGGACAGCCAGGTCCTCATCGCCAAGGCCGCCGCCTTGAAGGAGGGCATCGACTGGGCGGAGGACTACGACTGGGACAAGCTGGCCGTGGGATGCGACGGCCAGCTGGCTGCGAGCGACAAGCTCATCGACAGTTCCGTCTTTGCTGAAAACCTCGACAAGGTCATCGATGCCGCAAAGTCGAAGCTGTCAAGCGAGTGAGTACTCAATCAGGTGGTGTTGATAGGTATTGAACGAACATGGCTGACCTGAATCTTTTCCAGTGGCATGGTTTACATGACAGGGTTAGTTTGGCTTACGTCCTACGCAGGCGAGCAATACATCTGACATCGGAGTTAGGTACACCAAGTTCTTTGCCGAAGACTTGTCGCCATCGTGCGAAGATGTCACTTGGTCAACGTGGATCAATGTAAGTGTGCCGCCTTGGACGGTAGATCTCAACAGTAACTAATGGAATCGGTGACAGGAGTTGTACAACAAGTTCGCCTTGGAGAAGGCGTACCTGACAATCAACAGAAGAAGGAGAATGAACGAACTCGTGGACAAGGTCAACAAGAAGCTGGTAAGTCATATCCGGCTGCTGCACTTGTCGAAAATCTCGACACGAGCTCCTGCCATCATCCTTGCCTTTGCACACCCTGGAATAATTTCTGACGTGAATACGACAACAGGGAGAAGCGGTGAAGCGTGCCGGCAGCAAGGTCAAGTTCGTCGACTACGACAAGTACGTCGGCTACCACGGTGGCCGCTTCTGTGAAGACGGAGTCGACGAATCGACCAACGAGAGCAACACCAGGTACGTCCCTCATTTGGCCGCAGCTATGCATTGGGTGCTAATAAGTACTTGCCTTCGAGGATCGGACTCATGTTCTACGAGCTCAACAGCTGGGACCCCTTCGGCTCCACGCCCTGGAAGAGAAGCAACGGCGATTCCCTTAGCCACACCTTCGACGGCCAGCAGGATATATTTGCGCAGATCACGCTCCTCCTTGAACCCGACGCCGAGTTCGCTCACCAGGACCGGTTCGAGGGCGACACGGCGTCCGTGGCTTCCATCTCCGCCGCGGACAACGACACCGTCAAGGCCGCGGGTTTCTTCGACATCCAAGTACCCGGCATTCTTCCGGACGGGTAAGTACATTTTTCTTAATCGATTGCGCCTCGAAGCTGAAATAAGAAATAGATACGGCCGCGTCTTCCACCCCCAGATCCTGCTGCACTCGCTCATCGCCGATCGAATCGTCTTCGAGATGGTCAACACCAAGCTGGAGAAGGACAGTCTCGAGACCGCACCGGAAGTCGCAAGCCTGGGCACCTGCGAGCTCGACCCTTCGAACCCCACGACCATGCGGTACAAGGGCACCAAAGGTGGCAAGGAAGTGAAGCCAGGTACGAAGCTGCGTATCCTCGGTGTCGGAGACTCCATCACTGTCGGATTCCTCAGCGACCGGAACGGCGGAGACGGGAACGGATATCGACGGCAGCTCAAGAACGACCTTTCCAGTAAGTCACCCAACATGGACGTGATTAGTATCGGTTAATGTTGATGTTTCTTCGCAGAGGATGAAGTCGTTTTTGCCGGCATGGAGACCATGTCGGGCACGATGAGCGGCAACCGATTTGTGAGTTTCTCATCATCACTCGCAACCTCCTGAAAGCAATGCTAACTGCTATCTCTGTAGGCGGCCTGGTCAGGTCAGACAATCAAGTATATCGACGATCACGTTGAGAATTCGCTGAAGCAACGACCAAACATCGTCCTCGTCCACGCGGGCACCAACGACATGAACCCGAGCCTGAATATCGCTAAGGAGGGCAACCATCCTGCCGGAGCCGCCGACCGTCTTGGCAAGCTGCTTGACAAGATCATCAAGGCTTGTCCCGATGCGACCGTCCTGGTGGGCATGATCATCAACACCTGCGACCCGAACCAGTCACCGCGCACCAAGGAGTACCAGGCCCTCATCCCCGGCGTGGTCAAGAAGCGCAAGGACGCCGGCCACCACATCCTCGCCGCCGACTTCACCTCGTACGAGACGGACCACCTGCAAGACTGCATCCACCCGACCAACGACGGCTACAAGCTCTTCGGCAGCTACTGGTACGACTTCATCACGCAGATCCCCAATGACTGGATCAAGAAGCCCGTCGGCGACGACCCCAAGGACGACGGCGGCGACGGCGCCAACGGCGGCCTCGATGGCAACATTCCCGCACCGGACTGGGGCCCGGACCCGGTCACGCCGACGACGCCCGAGAAGGTCGGCGACGCCTACATCAACGCCCGTCCCACCGAGACGTACACCTGCAACGCGAAGCCGCAGTGGCACGCCACCGGCCAGATCGCGCTGGGTAACGTCGGACGAAACGGCGATTGGAAGTTCAAGAAGCACTGGGTCGAGGCCGGCAAGGTCGCCGACGGACTCAAGCGGGACCCCCGCTATGTCAGGTACGTCAAGGCTAGCAACTCCATGTCATCTCACGAGGACACCACATAACTAACAAATCCGTCCATAGACTTCACGACATGAACGGTGATGGCAAGGCTGGTAAGACTTCGCGGCATCCGCATCTCCGCGAGGGAGATTCCCAAGGTGGACAGGGGTCACAGAACTGACATGGACCTAGACTACGTTTGGATTCACCCCGACACTGGGGAGATCAGATGCTGGATCAACAACCTTCCCGAACCTTGGAGCAAGGCAGGCAACAACGACGATATCATCGGCAGTGGCGCTGGACCAGCAGACACTGTCTTCCTCGCGGTAAGTCATTGATCACGACCTCCTCATACAAACAAGGCTAACAATGTCGCAGGACATGAACGGAGACGGCGTTAGTTACACTGATTTCTTGCCCGGACGGAACCTAACTGACACCCTCGCAGCTTGACGACTACATGGTCGTCAACCCGAACAACGGCGCCGTCAAGATCTGGTGGAACTACGGACCGGACGACAGCTGGGTCAACGGGTGGAAGTTCGTCGAGGGCGGCGAGATCGCCTCGGGCGTCCCCCACGCCAACCTGAAGACGCTACGGTTCCCCGACATCAACGGCGACGGCAGGGCGGACTACGTGTACATCGGCAAGGGCGGCGCCCTGAAGCACCACCTCAACACGGGATCCGCCGGCGGCGAGGACGTCCTCTTCCTGGCGCAGGGCGGCATCGCCACGGGGGCCGTCAACGACATCTCCAGACTGGTGTTTGCTGATCTGAACGGAGATGGCCGTGATGGTAGGTTGCTTGTTCATATTTTTTTCGATTTAAGCATTGCTGATTGTTACTAGACTACCTCATTTGGGATGATGACGCCGGTCTCACTGGCTTCCTGAATCAGCCTACTCAGAAGGAGGGCGTTCCGGTCTACATCGATCAGGGCCCGGCAAAGACTCTCGCAGATGGCATCTCCCAGAAGCCGGAGTCGATCCGCCTCGCCGACTTGGACGGGTAAGGCTTCACTTTCGTCTTCTTTTGTCGTCCTTCCTTCTGTCGTCGTCGTCCTTCTCTTTTCTTCTCCTTTCTTGCCGATTGATACAATGCTAACCTAAAACAGCGACGGCATGGACGACTACACCTACATCGACGACAACGGCGCCATCTGGCTATGGTACAACCGCGGAACTGGCGACACCAGCATGCTCATCGACGGTCTTCACTTTGCGGATATAAACGGCGATGGTGTAGGTCATCTTCGGTTCGTTGATGAGACGCAGAAAATTGACTTTGCCTGACAGACGGACGACTATGTTTGGCTCGAACCCGAGACAGGAGCCCCGATCGTTTAGTAAGTTGTCCACACAGTTGCCACTCTTCGGGAGAACATTCTGCTGACCATAGCCAGTCTGAGCGATGGACTGGCCAAGAAATCATCGGAGCCTCTCGGTTGGGATTGGATTCCCCTCAACGGCGCGAAGCCCATCGCCTCGGGAGCCGCTCCTGCATCTCAAGTCATCTTTGGCGATGTTACCGGGTATGTCTGAGACGCCTTACAACTACCAGTTCTCAATTTCCAAGCTTACTGACATTATCCCTTTCACCACCTACAGAGACGGCAAGGACGATTACATCGTTGTCGACCCCAAGACCGGAAAGCTGTCCGTCTGGATGAACATGGGAGAAGACAAAGACACGCCCGAGGGTTGGAAGTGGCAGTTCATCGACATTGACGCGTCCGGTCTTGGACTTGGCAAGAACGTCAGGATTGCTGACATTGACGGCGACGGGGTGAGTTTCGTGCCGCATTGCGTGTCAAAACGGCATCACCTCTTGAGAGCAGTGGCTAACGACTTGTCGCAGTGGGACGACTATATCTACCTGAACGAAAAGGGCGCCACCAAGATCTACAGGAACATGTACCTCGCCGAGGTTCCCGTCTGGAAGCCTCTTCCCGAGGCCGACGCCGAGGGCATCAGCCAACGGCCGGAGGAGATCTCGTTCCACGATATCAACGGGTACGTCGCCTCTATCCCCCTGCCACGCGTCTTCGTCGCATCTTCTAACTTTTCTACAGTGACGGCAAGGCAGACTATGTCTGGACTCGTGCTCACGACGGCGCCGTCTTCGTCTGGCTCAACAACTACCCCAACCAGCCCGCGTGGCTCCCGCAGGGCCAGGTCGCCGACGGCTGGACTTCCGGGTCCTTAGTGAAGTGGGCATCGATGTACGTGAAGCGCTTCAAGAAGCTGGTGAAGCCGACGTCTAGCTACATCGCCGTTCGGCCAAACGACGGTGCCGTCGCCGCCTGGATGAACGGGTGCCGGTTCGGGGACCACGGCCCGCCGACCAAGCTCGCGCCGCATGGCAACGTCAAGACGTCGTCGCTCGAGGGGTTCGGCAACTTCTCGGATCCCATCGCCAATTCCTCCCGACCCCTCGACAAGAGCTCGGAGCCGCTCACCAACATCTCTCGTCCTCTTGTCAACGCGCGCTTTGAACAAATGACGTAGATTGGCAGAGTGGTCTGGGGCCGAGGGATATTCTCTGTACATACTTTCTTTCATGTAAATACCACCACTTCATAGCAATTCATTATGTAGAGTTTGAACGGCAGGAAATCACTTCTTCATTTGACTATGCGCGAGTTCTTCGGACAAATGAGTCCTGGGGAACCCAGAGCTAAAAAGTTTTGATTGACTCATTGGAAGAATCATATCCCAATAGTCTATCTACTCTGTGTAAAGACTGCGTGCGTAGGTAGCCTACGAGACACAGCCCGGGCCGAGTAAATGAGTAGTGCCACATTAGTTGCGGAGAGAACTAATCCAAGAAGCCGACTGGGGCGATTATGCGGCTATAAGATTGAGTAACTGTGCATTTTGCATGCAGCCGGTATGGCGGATGCTCACGAGTCACGGCTCATATGAGAGCAGCACAACTTGAGTTGCCCCGCCGTTCGCAGTTCATGGTCTGCGCGATGTAACCTGATTACCATGTTGTGCAGGAATCAAGGACATCCGGCCTCAGAAGAGAAGACCACTTCTGCTTGGCTTAGCTGACGGTCGCATCGAGTGGAACTATTACCCGGGCAAACCTCAGCAACATCAACAAAAGCTCGCGAGTGCCGCGCCAATTGAGTTGTTGCGGTCATCTACCCCGACATGCGGGGTGCGGGGGCCAGGGGTCGACCTGGGTGGGATGAGCACGGTAAACAGGCGTTGAGTTGATTCATTGCAACCTCAACTCCGCTGCCGGCCATGCGCACCAGTAGCTGAAGAATCCGAGGGGCGTCGGTGG
>WIGM01000247.1:43429-55169 GCA_014235935.1 Colletotrichum musicola | reverse complement strand
GACGGCGAGGCCAAGGTGCAGCGGCTCCGCGCCAACGGCAGCGACGCTGTCTCGGGAATCACGTGGGACGGCTGGAGCTACAACCACGAGCTGGACGAGGGGAAGCCTGTGAAGCTTGACAACGTGACGGTGGGCGAGACGGTGGAGGTCAAGGACGGGAGGGTCGAGGTGGAGGTCGCGGCGAGCGAGGCGGTCGTCGTTAGTCCCACGAGGTTGTGCAAGAGGTGGTTCTGAAGCGGTGGACTGGAAGAGGCGGTGTATGCGTGCATATGGTAAAGGTTCACAAGCTGAAGGATTCCTGTCTTTGGGCGCTGGCAAGTGCGCCTCGCCGCGATCATGAGATTCGAGAGGGTTGAGTCTGCCTTGCGCCAGTTCTGTATACTAGAAGAGCCAAGCATGGCGGCTTAAACTGGCAGCAGACGAAAGCAACGGCATTATTTCCGTACGTGACAACCAGCCTTCGGACTTCCATCACATCCTATGGCTGTTCATCTGCTTGAGGAACATACAACTGCTCAACGTCAGGCGTGCCAGCCCCCAGCCGCTAGGACGTTAGCTTAGATAACCACATTCAGACAAACTCCGATATTGTGTATGGCTGAGGACCCTGGAGAATCTAGAAGCTAGCCAACTTCAGCCACACTCGACGAGAACCCAACATTCTGTTGTATACTGCCACAGATACTGGTTCGCCGCCGGGAAGCAACCTCTAGTTGCAGACAAAGTGTTTAATAGAGACTGCGCTTTCCGAGGCCATCCAGAACATTCACTATATCGTTCTTTTCGCATCAAGCTGCCACACTGTGACTTGATCGTTGACATTTCAACTGCTTGATCTCGAGGCACCGGTCAGCCTTACCTAAAGTCCTAGGAGCCGTTCTACGTACGAAAAAGGCATCGGCGGTACGCTTAATGAGCTTGTTTGGGGTCTGGTCATCCGCGGGGAAAGATCTAGATTCACAGCCTCCACAAGCGCCTCGGGAGCTAACAAAGATGGTGTCGAACTTCACTCAGCTTCGGCATTTTCCGTTGTCAAGAACTCAACCGGAACACAAAAATGATCGTGAAGATGCTCGACGACGAAGTGAACGATGTAGATATAAAGCGAAGATCGAAGCCATCCGAGATCTCATTCTTGTCTACACAAGCCTCAAGACAACTACCTACTCAACACAGCCAGCCGATACTCTCAAACAGACCACCACCATGAAGTCCATCATCGCCCTCGCACTCGCAGCTCTCGCCGCCGCCAGCCCCGTCGCGCAGAGCCAGGAGGAAACAAGAGCCGGTACGTCTCGTCTCTGCAAACATTCCCCTCAGCCAACTAACACAGAAACAGTCGACCCCCTCATCGCCGGCTACTGGTCCTGCAGCATCCCCACAAACGCCGTGTACACCAAGGTGCAGTCCGTCTTCAACGTCTGCGGCTCCGGCGCCAAGCCCCAGTACTGGGTGGTCTATCCCAGCGACAACCTCAGCTCATGCCGCCCACCACCCCAAGGCTCAAGTAACACCCCCTTCTCTCCGCCTTCATTCAGTTGGACCACGTATCTGATACGCCAGCAGACTTCGTCTTCACCCAAGTCCGCCTAGTCTTCAACACCTGCAACCTAGGCAAAAACGCAAACATATACACCCTCCGCGCCCCAGTCGCCGGCCTCGAATCGTGCTCCCAGCCGCCGACGCAGAGCGGCCTCGCGGTGCTCAGCGTCCGGCCCGTTTGGGGGCAATGCAACACCCTCAACACCGGGGCGCCACTTTACAAGCTGGTCACCCCCGTCGCGAACAACGAGTACTGCTTCTATCCGGGCGACTGGACGTACAACAGCGTGAGGACCACGCAGAGCTGCAACATCATCAACGCCGACGCGCCGCTGTACAAGGTGGTCAAGCTCGCCACCGGGGTGACGTCGTGCGCCGTGCCCCCGGGGTGGACGTTTAGCAAGGCGGTTAGCGTGAGGACCTGCAGCGTTCAGGGGACGCAGACGTCGTTGTATACTTTGAAGAGGCTCTGAGTAAGGGAGGGGCCCATGGTTATGGAGTTGGGTGTATCGTTCTGTTTACTTGGAGTTACTAGCTTTCTATTTCTATGGCGTTTTTGCTTCATTGATTCCAGGCGCATGGTAGTTGATGAATTAGCTCCGTCTTTTCCGAAATAATGTTACTGGTATTTACACTACTTCAGTTAGGGGAGGTCATAATCAACCTCAATTGGCAGTTCTTATGCAGTCCCCTAGCCTAGATACCTGCTGCTGTCTGTTCTGGTCTCTGACAATGGGACAAGTCGTTCTTATTTCTACAAACCTGGTTAGATACGGAAGGCCTCAGAATTGTATCAAAAACACCACTGTATCCATATCACCCACCATCTTACATGTTCACCATTACACATCATCTTCATCCCCATAATTGTTGTCCATCATCACTATTTCTTTTTGTCATCTTTGTTGTTGTGGTTGTTGTCTGTTGTCTCTGTTGCTGTCTGGCATCTCTGTTGTTGTCTGTCATTCTCATTATCTATCATCTTTACTGTTGTCTATCATCCTTGGTATTACATAGAAACTAGGACGTACGCACATGTATACCCTCTGGGCCTTAATCAGTAGCTGTTCGTCACCGATTTAGATTAATTGGCTTTGAATACGAACGGTCCGCTCGGGGATGGGAGCACCAGGGAACGAAAACAGATTTTGAGTCACAACAATTAGAAACAAACAGCAATATTCTGTAAGCCAAGGCTAGAGTTTAGAGCCATGCGATATGTAACGCGCGGGCAAAGAAAGGAAATGCTGCCCCAGTCCACTCGTCTTCTGGAGATCACACAAACACATCCAAAGATGACGATTATATACCCCTGCCAAACCCCATATGAGAGATCACACACACACATATCCATCCTTGCTAGAGTTGGTCAATCACAGGTGGTGAAGCTCTGACCTGGCTAGCAGCATCTGAGCCTGGTCAATTTAGAAGGACACTTTATGAAAAAAACGAAAGTCCATCAGTAACACACATACTCAACCACCACACCCAGAAGAAGTAGAGTGTCATGCGCACAGAACGGAATACGGGGCACGGATACGTTGCCATCGCCGGACGGCGCGACTGGCGGACAACAAAAGCACGAATTGGACAGTACAACCTTCTCTCCTTTGTCATCTTCCTCGCCCCAACTATAATTGCACATCATATGCAGCACATGTTCGTCGGTTCTCACGCGTTTGTGGAGTTCACCAACTCCACTCACCGAGCTTTCGAAGCAACGAGCTGCTTTGAGGTATGTGAAACTGCCACTGATACTGCTACTAATCAAACCACGTCTATTCCGATAGTTTGGCTCGGTGGAATGGACAAGTACACTCAGTTGGTTTGGTCTCTGGCTGCATGTGGTCATGTGGATGCTACCGGAGAGCAGACAGATGTACTTCATGGTCAACCCACCTGTCAAGTTATCCAAAAAAGTTTCCAGACCTCAAACCTAGAAACCATCAATATGACAGTGTCTCTGGCAGAGTAAACCAGTTTGATCTTTGGTTCACTCGTGGAGGTAAATAGAGCAGGCAAATCTGCTTAGCAACAGCAAGGCAGGATGGTTTCCCCTACTACTAGCCTCAAGCTCGCAAGTATCGGACTGGATAAGCGCCACCAAATATCACCATCTCCAAGTCGCACCAAGGGTGTTCATACCACAGTCAATATCCCCCCCCCTCATCACCAGCAAAGTGTCCAACAAGTAGTTTGAAGTAATGTCATTTCAGCAGACTAGCATCCGCATAATATACATAACAAGAGTCCCAAGTCTTGCTACGCCCATCCGCCCATTCATCGACAGTGCTGACCAACAGCCGTCGGTATTCCCTCCTCTCATAAAACTGATAAGAAAAAAACAAAATAAAAAGATGTAAAGGTATGTGGAACCATTTTGTAAGAAAGGAAAAAAAAAAGCCACAAAATATCACGCCGGCGCCTCCCTCTACACCATACTCAAATACCCCCATCGTCTCTTACTGCCTAAGCGGCAACTTCCGATCAAGCGTGTGAAAGGCCATGGTCCTGGGCGTATACGGCACGACCCCGACCCTCGGGCTCGCAGGCCCCTTCCCAATGCCCCCCGTCATCTCCCACTCCCTCCCCTCCTTGGCAAACTCGACAGGCGAGCCGTCCGACTCCTCCTCCTTCTCCTCGTCGACCTTGTCCCAGCGGTTCGGCAGGCACACGTACGCGGCGACGCCCAAGCTGACCACGAACAGGAACAGCATGTACACCGTGACGGCGAACGTGCCCTTCGCGAGCTGGCACGACTTCTCCGCGCGGAACCTCCTCCCGTAGTCGCAGGACTTGGCGATGTACCACGCCACGCTGCTCGGGTGCGCCGGGTCGGCGTGGTCCGGGCCCATCTGCCCGTACACGCTGACGGTGTACATGGCCACCATGCAGACGTTGATCACAACAGCTAAAAGCGGGAACCAGAACTTCATGATGAAGGCGACCAGCTTGGCGAGGAGGAGGAAGAGGGTGATCACGGAGAGGGCGACGTTGAAGTCGGTCAGTCTGGGGGGTCGTGTTAGCCGCAGCTCGGTGGTCAAATAGAAACATGATGCGCAAGACTTACGTCCTTGACCACACGAATGGCACCGTGGGCAGCGGCTCGTAGTTGGCGTACGCGTACAGGATCATCCTCGGGTCCGAGTTGAAGCCGTAGGCGTGGCCGACCTCCCACAGCTTGGAGCGGTAGAGGTCCGGCTGGGCGATGCCGAAGAGGACGAGGAGGGGGACGAGGCCGGCCAGCTCGAGCGGGAAGAGCGTCCACATCACTGGCCTCAGGAGCCATTTCCTGTGCAAGATCTTGTAGGCCATCTTTTCGGTGGGTTTGGCGTGTGATGATTATCGCCGGTAAAATAAAATAAAGTTGTCGATTAGAGTCGTCGACGTTTTCGACTCAGGTCACCCCGGTTGATGGTGTAGGGGTCTCGGTTCGTCTCTTGTTTGTACGAAACCTTGTCCTACTCCCTCTTGGCTCTCTTTCTTTCAACCTCCGATATGATGGGAGGAGCTACTATTCTTGTCCCCAGCCTCGGAGGCGCAGTCGTCGCCGAAGCAAATGTGAGGGGGCGAGAGGGATTTCACATCGGTCAAGTACCAGCACTCGACCACGGAAACCGCAATGCTGTCGTTCAGATAACAACCGGCGCTCGTGTCTTCGTCCCTTCGTCCGTTCGTTTTCTTCGTTTCCGTCCGGGATTCGCGAATCGTCAAATGATGGGGGAAGCAAAAGGGAAAACAGAGAACAAACCTCCGGACCCGGTCGGGGTGGGTGGGCAGTTTAAGGGCCATCCCCCTTCGCTCCCTCTTCTGACTTGCAGATTGCCCACTCACCTGTCCGGCGCTACACACTGCACACCTCCGCTGCCCCCAACGGCCATCCACCGGTGAGGGTGAGGGGGCGAGCAATCAAGGCTGGCGGGTGCGGTGTCCGGGTCAGCTTACAGCTTAGGGTCGCGGCATTGGACGGCTGCTGCATGTGCCGTGGCCGACAATCACAGCGGCGGTGCCCAATGAGCGGCGGAGCTGAGGAGAGCTGCTAAGCGCCGGGCTGCGGAGGGGACCGGCGATTGGTCGGCCCCCGGACAGATCAGCCAATGGGGGCTGCTATGCGCCATGTGCGCACAATACCCGCCCGTCCATGGTGACAGGGGAGGGATCAACGGGATCATGGATGGGTGGCATTGGGCGGCATGGCGAAATGGCTGGGGGCCCTTTCGTGCACTTCTTCCTGCCTGTTGGTTGTTCGTGGTTGGTGGCAAGCCGCAAGCAACCAGCAACGCCGAAGGAGCTGGCTCTGTGTGGCCCGAGGAGAGCAAGGTGAGTTGGAGCTTTCGTGCGATGCTGGTGCGATGCGACCGAAGACGCACCAGGAATCCAGGAATCCAGGGATCGTTGGGCCCGATCACAGGCCTGCATGCACGGTGATGGCCGCCGCGAACTCCACAATGGTCTCGAACGGGGAGAAATCAACGTGATTGTGGTGATTTTCTTCCCATTCGAGACTTGAGGTCGGCGCTTGCTCAGACCCGTCTCGCGATATGTGATATGTACGTGATGTGCTTCTTGTCAATGATCCGCAAAAGCGGAGGCCGGACGGGTTGACGACCCTCATCTCGCCTGCCAGCGTACCGGAATGCTGCCGACGGACGGGAACAACGTCCGTGCCGGATGAACGCGAGCATCTGCGTGGTTGGAAGACGGGGGCCTACCGGCTTCCCGACGGACACTTGCACACCGAAGATCGCACCCAGCCTCGCTGGCTTGTCTCGCTGTCAACCTGTCAACGGGGACACGAGTTTAGCTAGCGGCGACCGAGCCCGGTGATCCTTTCGCAGACGAACGCGCTACCGGAGAATCCCACGCTGGCGGGCTGAGGCGAGCGACGATCCGATCGGCCGGCAATAAGCAAATGCTGATCGGCCCAAGATATTAATAGAGGGGCTGCGGTGCGGTATGGACGAGTTCCACGAGAATGGGAAACTTGGATCACACCCCAATGAGCCTGACCAGCACGACGCTTTGCCACCCCCGGCTGAAATGTAAATGCATGTGCTCTCGCTCTGCCTTGCTCGAGTGTCATCGGGCGAGGTATTCTTGGTAAACCTAGATGCAGTCAGCTTGACGGATGAATTCATCAGACGATCCATCTGGTTGGTCCAAAGCTGGATGACGGCAATAGCCCTCGATAACGATATGAGCCGGCAGCCAAACCTGCAGCACAAGACGCAGCATGCCTCGTACAGCTAGAATCACCAAGCCAGCACTCAGTTCAGCCGTCCGTCTCCAGCCATGGCCGGAGGAGATGCTGATATCTGTCCACTTTGCGCACTCTCGTACAGCGCCTCGAGGCCGGAGCGGAAATGAGATTCCCATGCGGAGAGGGAGGACCAGGACGAGACAAGCGCCATCGCGATCGCGGAGCCAGCTGTGTGAAGGAAACAATAAGGAATGTTGTGCGTCTCGGACTCAGTTGACGAGCTCCGGTAAAGAATGACGGACCATTCAGCCCGTCTCCCCTCTCGCTGCCCCTCGGCGATGGAGAAGAAAGCCGTTCTGTTGGTCGGCCGGATAGGGCTGACTATCTGCACCCCGATCGCAGCAACCAGACCAGCAGCAGTGGCACTGACCAGTGCTCGGCCAAAGCATAATTTGATGTTCCACGCGGCCGGTCAAGCAAGCGTGTGCGTGTGATGATGCACCATGGCATGCCGAATGGCGAGCGAGGAAAGATGTCGGCCTTGACGACGGATGCTCGTGGCATTTGGATATCGAAGTGATGCCGGAAGAGGAGAGAGAGAGCAGGGTCGGTATTCCCTGTGCAGAAACGGCAAACAGCTCGCTCGCTCGCTCGCTCGGTCTCGTTTTCTCTCGGTTTCTCGCTCGGAGCAAATAGGTGGAGTGCAGGCGGCGGGTGAGGCATGTGAGACGGTTGAGCCGCTCGTCTTCCTGAACCCCATCAAACATTCCTCTGGGTGAGGAGATCGAGTAAGCAAACCCAAGGGGAGGGGGTCCGGCAGTGCAGTGCAGCGCGGTGCGAATCGTGTCTAGTCTCATCAGGGTTAAATGCGCGAAGCACTTGCTTCGTGTGGCACAAACACCACACACACTCGCGGGACGATATCGCCGTCGAAGAATGTGTTCCATCCCTCCCCCCGACGGTGACATTTGATAGACAAGCAACACGTCGGGGGCGTGTCTTTGGCCTTGTCTTGCGTTGACTGTCTTGTCTTATCTGGTGTTTGCTGCTGCTGCTAGGTGCTGCTGCAGCTTCGCTCTCGCGTCTCTCCGGCTCCGAAGTGAGACCTTGGGGCTGTCTGAGGTTGACGTTACTCCATGCCTTTGCAATACCTTTGCACTTGCCTCGGTGGCTATGCGACCGCATGTCGGTCGCTCTTTGAGGGCATCGGATTGCGCGGTCTCTCCAAGTCCAATTCCCCCCTCCGAGACTTCCCCTCTCCTGACCTCTCGAAAAAGCAGCCCCCAAAGGAAGCAGGTCTCGGCGGGGAGCATGCAACCGTGAAAGGCGTGTTTGAGAGGCCGACAGCGCCGGGCATCCGCGGGTTCAGGTCCTGCGGACAGGTGACACGAGGCAAGGACCCTGACCTGGGAGACCTGAAAGGCATGGAGTAGTTTGCGGCGTTCAAAGGTAGATGGATGGAGTTGGTCACTGCCGGCCGGTTCTTCCGCCCGAGGCGGACTGCTCCGGCACTGCAAGCTCCATGCATCGCGAGCCGTCCCCATAATCTCTAGCCAACGCAACGGATGATGATTGGCTTGCAGCTCCAAGCAGCCTCTCGGGCGCCTCTTCCGCCTCTTCTCTTTCTCGCCCGAAGTTACCGAAAGGACCATCGATCGTCAAGCCATTGAAGAGACGGCACGGCAAAAGTGGCATCGTTCCCTGCCGGCACTGCTCTGTCCCAGGTCCCAAGTGGAGCACAACATTGTGGATTCTGTGGAAGGACGGCGGCGCTGGAGAACCGAAGATCACGGCTGCATGCAACGAGACAAGTTCAATGGATGGTGTGTGTCCGGTGGTTGTGGTTGTGGTTGTGGTAGTGGTTGCTTGCCCGCTGTCTCTGCTGCCCGGGGCGGTCTTTCCAGTGCGGTGTCGTTGGGGTTTGATGCGCGGCGGGCCCCCTAGAGGGAAGGAACCACAGAAGGGCGAAGGACATGGAAAGAACGAAAGAAAGAAAAAAGGCAGGTACGTAGGTACTTCCCAAGGTACACACACTCTCTCAGGTCCCTAGGTAGGTACCGGCCTCGAGGTGTAGCGTAGCGTGCCGGAATGGGGACCAATGAAACCAGGGCTGTTCCATGGGCGGGGAGCAGCTGGCAGGTGACGATCATCGATCGGCGAGGGCTCGGGGTGGGGCCGACCGCGGTCCAGACCGCGCCAGTTCGAGACCGACCAGGGGATCAGCAGGGGCTCCCATGCTTAGCGCGCGTCTTGGCGACAGCCTACAGGCGGGGGTGGGTGGCCCTGCCCAAAAGAAGTCAAGAACGCTAACAATTGTGAGCGCTGAAGTGAGAACCGCTTGGCTTTTTTCCCCATCTGCAGGAAAAAGACTCCCAATCACCAAAATTGCATTCTGCGTTTGCAGATGCGTCAGTGACTGTGTGCACCAAGACATGAGCTGTGTGCGGCGTTCCGTCTGTCTCTCCGGCCGTTGCCTCTAACTCCATTCTTTTTGAACATTCGGTTGGGTTTCGTGGAATGTGCTGAACCAAAATACTCGTACACGGTGACTGCTTCCTACTCCTTGTTACCCTCTCTCTTGAAGAAGACATTTTGTGACGTATGGCTGTCTCGCCCACTGGCCATGGTAGTACCGCAGCTATTACATGATATGTAGGTTACCTGAGGCATCCTGCTTGGCATCGGGACGCCTTGTTATCACGGGTGCCTCGGCTTCAAGTCAAAATGCTAGGTTCACGAGGATTCATTGGGCCACGTCTGCCTCACCTCGCCTGGGTGATGGACTCTCGATGCTCGATGCTGGATTGAGAGAAACAAACCTGGGAAGAAGTCCCCTATACTTGGCACTGGTCCCAACAGAAACCCGGACGGCACTCGAACATGCAGTCGCGGGAGCGCGCCGAGGCGAAGACAGCCTATTATTACCGACGCTGCGTTTGTTCCCCCTTTCTTTTTTTTTTCCCCTCCCACTGTCACTGCCTTCCCGTTTCGTCTCCGGGATGACTCTAGCGGAGGTTCGCCCCCTCCAAGATGCATTCCAGGATAAGGTAATTCGTGGTTGAGACATCCTACGGAGGGGGGGGTGATGCGAGAGAGAAACAGCGATACACCCGAGGATCGCCAACCGTTGCATGCAAAAGAAAAGGCACACACCCGAGAGTCAACATCGATGTTCATCAGGTCTAGCGCTGCCATTATAATTAGCTGGATGAGACGAGACGTACGGAGTACGCAAAGTACGTACGAGCCGGCACGTCGCATCCACATGCTCCGGCTCAACCTCACCGCGCCCTGCCCTGGCCTCAAGAAGCTCGCGGTGACATGCATCATCAACCTCTTGTCATTGTCTCAAGAGGCTTAAAAAAACTTGTGTCGGTGTAACGTGCCTCTCGCGCCCATAGGGAGGAGAAGGGGCGGAGCGAGCGGTCGTCCGTCCAATGTGCGAGATGAGATATTCTCAATGTCGCGGGTTTCTGCTGCAGGAAATTCGCCTCATCCCTCGTCGCCTTACCCATCAAGGAAGCGATCATCAGGACTTACACCAAAGGGTTAAGGGATAAGCCGATCCCGCAGCACCGTCGTTGCTGTCTGTCTCCTGGGGTGGAGCAGGAACCGCACCGCACCGCACCGACAAGCCCATCCTGTCCCCTGGTCGAATCGTCCGTTCCCTCCCACCCCATGCCGGGAGAAGCTTGTTGCTTGTTGATGAACAGTTTCCCTTTCCATTCCCCACGTTTTTAGACGACGACGGGTGTGGTGTGTGTACCAAGAGATCTGCTCTGTTGCCCCCCCCCCCCCCCCCCTTCGATGTAAGGGTTCACGTATCTTTTTTTTTTCTCTTACTACAGCCACAATCAATGTTGTCGCACACGCACGCCTCGAGCATGAAGCTCCTAGGACGAAGACGGCGGTTGGCGGGCGGAAGAGGTGGATTCCGTCTCGCTGCCTGTTGCCGAGCGCATCGAACGCGCGACGCATGAAGCGTTGATGAGCTGGGCATCTTGGCTGCTACAGAAATGGTCCGCGTGCTGCTTTGATTACCCACCATGATTATGGAATCAGATCATGGGGAAGCATGGAAGTAAGGTGTAGTGTAAGCACGGCAAGTGTACTTTGAGACTAAATACCTAGATACCTACCTACCTACAACATCGCGGTGCATCTTTATCTTCCCGGTCCCGACTTCCACCAAGCCACAAACGACCGACGCCACGCAGGACGAGAAGCAAGACTACGTATGTGCCGTGAGGAGGCAGCCGGCATCCCACCTTATTAGTCGCAAGCTTCATCTCTCCGCCCTAGCCATACGGCTCTCCTTGTTCGTGATGCTTCTATCGTAAAAGTGCTTTCGGACCTATCCGCGCGGCATTGATCGAGTGCCGTTATTCGCCCGGAATCAAGTCCTCGAGGAAGGCCCCACATGGGCCAATCGAGTGGACGAGACGGACGAACCTGGCTGACAAAAGTGGGGGTCCGACGAGGCTACCTAGCTTCAGGCCAGGGTCCCCCAGCTCATGCGAAAACCTGACAGGGCAGCGAGGAAAGATAGGTACCTACGATATACGGAGTATACTTCACCCGGCTTTGCTCCAAGGCAAGTAATAAGCTACTCGGGTGACAGAATCAACAACCTCTCGTCTCATCTCGTCACCTGAGTGGTAGGCTCAGAGACGACATACGCAGGTGACGCATGCCTAAGAGTGTATCAGTCTCTCTCTACGGCTCGTCTCCCCCGTTGCATGGTGCAGACGCAGGCAGCCAAGCAGCGCAGCAGCAGCAGCCAGCTGGGCAAGCTCTCGTCTGACATATCTGGAGACAAAGCGCCCTTGCTGGGCGTCCGGGGCGCCGAGAGATTCCAGACCCGGGTCCAAATACCACGCCGCCATCCGTGGCCCTGTGCCTCCTCCGCCCCCGGTCCCAGTCCCAGTCTCATCCCGGCCTAGCATCGCAGAGGTGCAGACAGGGCAGCGCGCGCCTCCCCCCTTCGAGGTACTACTG